>JANRGW010014754.1:29891-40151 GCA_024733675.1 Psilopsiagon aymara | reverse complement strand
AGGTGTCCCTGCCCATGGCAGGGGGATTGGAACTAGATGATCTTAAGGTCCTTTCCAACCCTGACTATTCTATGATTCTATGATTCTATTTGTCTTTCTCACTACAGCAAGGCAGCTGGATGAGAGACTGGATTCTGTGCTACAAATTTTTAAACGTTGTATGTTTAGTATATACCTGTAACAGTTCTTTACAGTTATGAAAATTGGTGCAGGCAGTGCTTTTTGCTAATTCATACTATACAAATACTCTTTGTACTAAAATCCAGTCAGAATAGCCATTGTTCATTGTTTTATTCAGGGGGCAGAGGGCTGAGTAGTTCAGGTTCTTACATTATATTGAAAGAACATTGAACATGTCTGTTCTGGTAAACAGAATTCTAAAGGGACCAGAGTTTTCCTTTGGGTGCAAGTAGGAAAACAGAGTTTGTACCATGTATCTGTGATCTGTTTGTGCTTTCTTCTCCTTTCTTCTTCCAGAAACCAAGAGCTTTGCCCTCCTTCAAGCCTGGCAGGAGCTGTTCGCAGCTTCTGCTCACTCCAACTTCAGTCTGCTCTGGACAAAGCCAAAACTATTGCAGAGACTCTTTCTCATTTGGTAGTATAAATGCTAACACAACAGTATACAAATGTTTGCTTTGGCACTGTTTAGTTTGCTAATATGGACAAAGCCTAGGGAATTAATTCTGGAGTGTGTTTTCAATTCTGAAGTGTGTTATACTTGTTCCATTTAATTAGAGCTCACGAACACAAGCTTCGGTTATGCTTTTCCCTCTTCGGTTCTTTTTTTTTTTTTACCCTGTTGTTTAGCACCACTTTTCTATATCCAGTTTTCATTGTACCTACTCTTCTCTGGGTTCATTTGCATTTTTGCTTTCTGATTTCTTCAGCCTTTCCTCAGCAAGTAGAAAATAGCCACCTGGGTTGTGTATTGCATGGCTATCCCTGCTGGCTTGTGCTTCTCAAAATGTGAGCTAGGAATCACATGGAGCTGGTTTGAAAAAAAGAATAAATTTATATAATGCTTTTTTGCTCTCATGTTTGTGCTCCTACGTTGTATAGAAGCATATTTCATTTGCTTTTTAATGTGAATATTGTCTGATGATCAGAGGAGTGTTTTTCAACTGCTATTCTCATCTTGTACAAGCATTTATGAGAGGAAAGGTGCTTTTTCTAGTCAGATACAACAGTAGGGAACATTTTAATCTGACTACCGAAGACAAAGAGAAAAAAATAGAAATAGCTGCATGCTAATTTCAGAATGAACAAGTTTCGTATTTAAACACTAACAACTAAAGTTTAAAGAAAGAAAAAGCCATAGCGTGCTTTTTATCGATAGAAACTGGACATCATTTTCTTCTTGTACTCAGAGAATATCTCGTATGGATGCAGTATCAGAATCCCTATGGATCATGGTGAAAGAAATGAGAGTGAAATTCAACTTATTTAGCATTCATGTTTCAGCAATTAGGTATAAACTGTCATGATTGTTAGCCAGAAATAAAAGAGCCAATCTTAGGAAATGTTGGAAATTTCCAAAGCATGAAGAGCTCCTACCCTCTAAAAAGTATAAGTTTGGTTTATCCTCATGTCTGTTATAGCCTCACCAATTTCACTCACCCCCATGTCCCTTACTATGCTTTTAACTTATTACTAAATTTCTAGGATGAAGGGGGTAAAAGTTTTTTAATAAAGGTTTGTGTATTCTATGGTCTGTATCTCTTAGTGTTCTTGAATATCTCATTCAGAATGCACAGAATATGCTTAGATATAGTTTTACGTAACTCATGCACTAGAGCTGATCTAAGTCAAATATTTTTGTATTTTGTGAACTGTTGGTGTGCATCTTATAAAGGGGAGAAGGAACTTTTAGACACGGAATGAAAAATCTGAATTAAAATACAGAATGTATTGTTATAGTTAACAAGAATGCAACATCGACCTCCTTCTCTCTTTTTCTCCTTTACTTCCTCTTTCCCTCTCTTCTTGTTTGCTTGCTTCCTTCCTCTTTTCGTAAAATCTGTTATTATTATAGCCATAATTAGAATAATTATAAAACTATATAATATATAATTATATAGGATATTATAATAAAAATAATAATACCTTGCACTCCTAAATCATTGAGCTTCAACCTTCTCTAATTTGAAAACAGCTAAAATATTTCCTGTAAACCCTAAGTTCCCTCTATACTGAATTTGGAGTAGATTTTCTTGTGTTCGTTACTATTTTAATATGTATCTGTACGGCTTTTGGCTGGGCTAGAATCAGTTTTCTTCACAGTAGGTTTTTGGTACATTTTAGATTTGTCACTAAAAGAGTGTTGATAACACAGGGATATTTTTGTTGTTGTTGAATGGCACTTGCACAACGTTACTTGCACAACGTCAAGGCATTTTCTGTTTTCCATGCTGCCCGGCCACGAACTTGGCTAGGGGTGCAAAGGATTTGGTAGGAGACACAGCCAGGACAGCTGGCCCCAACTGACAGAAGGGATATCCCATACCATAGGATGTCTTGCTTAGCAATAAAAGCCGGGGAATAAGGAGGAAGAGGAAATGTCTGGAGTTGCTCCATTGGTCTTCATAGACAACCATTATGTGTGATGAAGCCCTGCTTTCCTGGAGTTGGCTGATCAACTGCCTGCCCATGGGAAGTAGTGAATTAATTCCTTGTTTGCTTTGCTCATGTGCACAGCTTCTGATTTACCTATTAAACTATTTTTATTTCAACACACAAGTTTTCTCACTTTTACTTCTCTGATTCTCTTCCCCATCCAGCTGTGTGGGACTAAGTGAGTGCCTGTGTGAGGTCTAGCTGCCTACTGGTGTTACACCACAACAGTACCTCAAAAATAGTCCATGAAGCCCCAGACATTCATTTCATAGACCGGAGACCAAACCCCATTCTTTTAGAACCAATGCTTTATAAAATGTACCTTTTCTGTATTCAGGATATGTTGCCAAGTGTCTGAGACAATTTGGTGTGCTTTGGTAGTTCCAGTGACCCCATTCAATAGGGATCCATTAGAATAACAAAGGCACAGTGAGTCACTAATGGCAGTATTATGAAACACTCCTAATCTATTAAAAATTACATGGACTTGAGCATTTTGGGGGCTAACATTATATCAGATTCAGAGAGAAGGCTATTTTCATTCCTGCAGGTAAGAAGAGACTGCAGCATTAAATAGCTCCTTTGAATAGGGCCACTAACAAAAATTGCAAAAAAAAACCCACCAAAAAAAGAGTGTGAGAGACAGTATTCTTCACAGAAAAACAAAGTAGTGCACAGGTGTAGTTTAAAACAAAACATATTTAACAATCTGAATTTCACACAAAGAATTATGTCAAAACTTGTCTGTTAAATGTCAGGCCTTCAGTTGTAGGTTATTTACAGAAGCTAATGAGTATTAATTGATGTTGCTATATAAATGTATCCCACAATGGCACCCATTTTTCTCTTTGGGTCAATTTTCCTGATCTGCTTTGCTTAAAGTGTCAGGTTTCAATACATCCCCTCAGATGCCTTTCAGAATTGTTAGAACTGATTTTACATATTACTGACTTTGATCAGGTGTAACAAATACTTTCCCATCGAACATACATCTAAATCCTTTATCAATGTCCATTTACTGATATCAACTTCTCTATGAATATGTACTAGTCATGTCAGGTTTTACATCTAGATATACTAATTCGTTTTCTTATTGTCATGGCTTAAGCCTGATCAGTAACTCAGAACCATGCAGCCTTTTGCTCACTCTCCCCCTTCTTCCTCCCTCTGGCTCCCAGAGGGATGGGGAGGAGAAGAGAAAGAATGTAATTCCCATGGGTTGAGATAAGAACAGTCCAGGAACTAAGGTACAACACAAACTACTACTGCTACCACCAATAATAATAATGAGAAGGGAAATAACAAGGGAAGAGAATATAAACACTCTCCACCTGCCGACTGATAACCAGGCTGACCCAAGCAGTAACCTAGCCCTTCTGTGTAACTGTCCCCATTTTATATACTGCACATGACATGCTGTGGTATGGAATACCTCTTTGGTCAGTTTGGGTCAGGTGTCCTGTCTCTCCTTCCTCCCAGCTTCCCCTCCTCCCTGGCAGAGCATGAGGCTCAGAAAGTCCTTGGTCAGACTAAACATTACTGAGCAGCAACTAAAAACATCCGTGTATCAGCGCTGTTCCCAGGCTGAAAATCAGAAACACAGCACTGCACCAGCTCCTAAGAAGGAGGAAAATGACTGCTACTGCTGAACCCAGGACAGTATTTACCCCTAATTCCATATCATTATGTCATGGTCAGATCCCACATTTGTCAATATACCATTGCTTTTGTCTCATATATATATATGCACATATATATGTACACATGTGCACATGTGAGCTGTCAGTGTGAGATTGCAGCCCAGAAAACCAACTGTATACTGGGCTGCATCAAAAGGAGGGTGACCAGCATGTCAAAGGAAGTGATCCTGCCCCTCTACTCTGCTCTTGTGAGACCTCACTTGAAGTACTGTGTGCAGTTTTGGTGTTCTCAACATAAAAAAGGATATGGAACTGTTGGAACAAGTCCAAAGGAGTGCCATGAGGATGATCAAGGAACTTGAGCCCCTCCCATACAAAGATAGGATGAGAAAGTTGGGGCTGTTCATCCTGGAGAAGAGACAGCTATATGGAGACGTCATAGCAGCCTTCCAATATCTGAAGGGGGCCTATAGGGATGCTGGAGAGGGACTCTTCATTAGGGACTGTAGTGATAGGACAAGGGGTAACTTGTTCGAACTTAAACAGGGGAAGTTTAGATTGGATATGAGGAAGAAATTCTTCTCTGTGAGGGTTGTGAGGCACTGGAATGGGTTGCCCAGGGAACTTGTGAATTCTCCATCCCTGGTGGTGTCCAAAGCCAGGTTGGACATAGCCTTGGGTGGCATGATTTAGTGGGAGGTGTCCCTGCCCATGGCAGGGGGATTGGAACTTGCTCATCTTAAGATCCTTTCCAACCCTAACTATTCTATGATTCTATAGTTCTATGACATGCTGTGGTATGGAATACCTCTTTGGTCAGTTTGGGTCAGGTGTCCTGTCTCTGCTTTCTCCCAGCTTCCCCTCCTCCCTGGCAGAACATGAGACACTGAAAGTCCTTGATCAGACTAAGCATTACTGAGCAGCAACTAAAAACATCAGTGTTTTCAGCGCTGTTCCCAGACAGCACTGCACCAGCTCCTAAGAAGGAGAAAAATGGCTGCTACTTCTGAATCCAGGACAACCTCATTTATCTTCTCTCTCGAGCAGCAGGATGCCTTTTGTTAATGGCTGAGACATGGGTTTGTACAAGTGGGGAGCTGGGCAGATCAGATAGATCATCTCTCAATTGTTTGAACTCCTGAGTCAGTTTTTCTACGACTGAAATGATGGAAGGGATGAGATTGTCTTTGAACCCTTGGAGTTGACAAATCAGCTCATCTACTGTTGGTGGTGCTACATTACACCAGGTTATTGCTGCCAATGAGTGGGCATATGATGATGGTGCACTCTGTAAATTTCCACTGCACGGGCTGTGTACATTCAACTTCATCTGGATCTACGGATGCATTCCCAGCATCTGGCCAATGATAGATAATCTCTAGAATGGCTGATTCCCTCAGAAACTGGATGCCTTTCTCTATCATGGTTCAGTTGGCCAAAAGTCTCATAACATTGTCCTTGAATTGTCAGTTCTCCTTCCTTAGCAAGTGATCTCAGCTGCTTGGCTTCCCTACCTTCTAGTTCATGACTGTTGGCCCCATTGTTCCACCATTGAAGCAGCTATGTGATGATGTGCTTCCCTGAATGATGGTAAAATCTTTTCGCATATTACTTAGCTTGGTCAAGGTCAGAGGTCAAGAAGTCACCTCTTCTTCTTCCTCTTCCTCTGATCCACATAATAATAACACTTGTTCAAATGCTGTCCCATGTAGTAAGTGCATTGATTCTTCATCTTTCTTCATTGCACACAAAAAGTGCCTCCTGTTTGCTTTTCCCTTTCGTACAGGGGCAACTGATACTGGCACAAATTGGTCCTCTGGTTTAGCAGTGACTGTCATTATGGTTGGAGTGGCTGCAGTGTTTACTACTAGGATTGGAATCTCTGCTTTGTCTGCTGTAGTCAGAGTTTGAGTAGCTACTGTACTTGGAGTAGCTTCGTTGTCTGTTGCTTTGCTATCAGATCCAAAGACATTTTTTTTCCTTTGAAGGTGCCGGATAATGTTGAACAAAGCTCTGTAAGCATAGGCCAAGCCCCAGCATGTTGCCAAGATTTGTCCCTCTCTGGTATGACCAGGATGACAGCACATCTCATTTGAGAATTTTACTTGCTTTTCCAGATTTTGCACTTGTTCAGTGGTGAAGTTCCAAAGCACAGGAGGGGCCCACTAGTCTAGATACTTGCCCATACTATCCACACACCCTGCCACTCATGGCTGTCCAGCCTCGGGGAAAATCTCTTGGTCCTCCTATATCATTGTCTAGCCCTAGATAAGACCCAAACCCAACTCTGCTTAACTTTCGAGATCAGACCAAATAGTTGTGGGTAAAATACACTCTATATGCGTGTCAACATGGTGGTCCCCATCACAATCAGCAGCCAGGTCCCAAGGGTACTCAAAGACCATTCAAAACTTTCAGAACTCTTACATGATGCTGTAAATAGTCTGGTGGGGGAGCTGGGGTGTAAAGGAATGTCTCCTTCATAGGTTGACCACCCAAGGATGAAAAAAAAGATTCGGAATTGCTTTCGTAATTGCTAAACAGTTCTATTATATACCTCCCAAAGTATAAAAGGTGATGACCACATTGGGAACACAAGCCAGACCAGTTTCATGATCAATAAGTCTATTGTGTTACAAGTCATTACCATAAAGTACAGTGAAACAAGAATCTTAGCCCAGGCTTCCCAGCAGATAAACAATAAACCAGCAAATACTGGCTGTAAGAAAGGTACAACATGCTGAAACTCTGAGAGAGTTATCAGCGTTGTTCCCAGGCTGAAAATCAAAAGCACAGCACTGCACCAGCTACTAAGAGGGAGAAAAATGACTGCTACAGCTGAACCCAGGACTCTTATTAGCATATTAAAATAAATCTAAAAAAAATATAATTCTTGATAAACTGTATTAAAACTTGTAATTTTATGAAATCCTAAACTATATAAAACTACAAACTACATAAATCACTGACAATGGAAAGCAATAATGTTTGTAAATGAAATTATATTGTGCAGCTTGATTGTGAGGTAACTTT
The DNA here is from genome assembly GCA_024733675.1 of Psilopsiagon aymara. Lineage (NCBI taxonomy): Eukaryota > Metazoa > Chordata > Aves > Psittaciformes > Psittacidae > Psilopsiagon > Psilopsiagon aymara. The sequence continues at coordinate 32,865 of JANRGW010014754.1, read as the reverse complement.
TGGGAGTTAGACTCTATATTGAGAAATTTTAAATTTAAAAAAATGCAAGCACTCAAAGATTCAACTAAAATTTTTGCACAGATTCAGTCATAACAGAGGGAACTTTTAAATAATCATTGATTGATCCCTTTTTATCAACAACTGAAAAAAATCTTACCTCTTGAATAACTGATATAAAAGATAAGAAATTTACTGCATGAATTAATATCTGATCTAGATGCTGCCAAGCACTCAAACAAAGCATAATCCACATGCATTGGGAGAGAGAAAAAGGTAGACAAGACAGTGCTATTTTCATCTCACAGCTCCAGCCAACACTAATTGATTGGACTATCTTTCTATTCTGTGTACTTGTTTTCACAGTTTCATACTGATATTCCTGCAATGATAAGGAGTTGCAAATGCAAGCTTCATGATGCAAGAGAAACTTTTCTTGATGGAGATCTGCAGTACATCACAACTTAATCCTTAATGGCTGCAAGTGTGAAAAATATTTTAACTCTTCATTTCACACTGTTTTGTGCTGTATATTCGCACAGAACTGCATGTCCCTGAAGCAGACATAGGGTTGCACTTTAGGTCTCTTATCCCCATTGTCAACATCCATGTCAACATTAAGCTTCCCCTTGTTCATTCTCTTTTTGTTGAGCTGATCTGAATTCCTAGCTTCACGGTGGCCCAGGATCAACAGGCAGGATTTTCACAGAGGTTTTCCATGTTGGTTTAAAGTGTCTCAGGTCTGAAACTGCATACCTTAATTACGCGGACAAAGTCATGTGCCAGAATTATGAGTTTAAGCAGTTTGCTGTTGACCAAGGAGAAGCAGCAGCTGAGTAGGTGTACCTTTCCTATATAGGGATCCTTTGGTCAGTTTTCACTGAACAAGAGAAACCAGTGTTGAATGAAGGAGCAAGCTTGGCTCCTTGCTTCTCTGGAAAGCAATAGATCTGGGGTTCCCCTGAGATCTCAGTAGCAATTAGGAAGCCATAGCATCATAGCAGCATAAAGAGACCACAATGTCAGTGATCAACTGAATGGCAGAATTTCATTCCCGAATGTAGCATCTCCTTTTTCTTTGAGGATCATCTGGAAAGCATGCTGAAGAGGCACTGCTTTTCACAGAAACAAAATACTGGTAAATTAGAATTCAGGAAATGCAGGAACTGCTGCCTTCACAACATCTTCAACTAACTGATGGACATATTGGCCTTATCTTGGGCAACTGCTTCTAGTTCCCATTATATTCAGATTCTCAGCTGAATATAATTATCAGCACAACTAATGTGCATGAAATACACCGTGTAATTTTTTACACATTTAGATTCACATAAACATATATGTATGTGTGTAGGAAACAGGTAAGGAATATTACTCTGAGTGTGTGCTTATATATACATGTCCACAAGCAAAGTACCACTGTAGCCAGACATAAACACTGCCCTCTCCCCGGCAACATACGAAATGGGATGTAGAGATCTGAAGTATGAATAGTCTGTGGTCTTATTGTTATATTCAACTTTTTATCACTTGAATGCACCCTACTATTTGCTTGCTTTGTGCCAAAAAAAGAAGGATCAGATATGTCCATCATGGAGACTCTCTTTCTACCTGTCCCACATAGTGATTAGTCTGCTTCGGGTGCTGCAAAAATGCAATTTGCTGGTTCGTTGATAGTGTATTCAGACTGAACCATGCTGAAATACCATCAAAAGTGAAGAAAACTAGTGCTTTCAAATCAAGCCAACACTTATAACAAGAATTGCAATTTCAGGGATATCAGTGTACAGAAGACCCTCCACTGAAATTTTCAGAAGACAAGCAGTATATTAGACACGTATGCAGATGAATTCATGCCAGAAATTATAAACTGCCACTGTCACTGACTTCTACAAAAGATAAGATTGAAATGATTTCGGCAGAAATAACATGGCTGAGGGAATAGAATTGGAACAGTTTACACAGGCTATGTAAAGTAAAGGGTAGAATTTATGTTTGTGAAAAAACAACCAAACTAAAAAAAGAATGCTTTCCTAACATGCAGATTAAAAACTACTATGTGTTCTTCTTGGAGACTCAAAGACATGCATTTAGAATTGCTGTTACTCTTTGAAAACTGATATTACAGTATCTTTGAACATTTTCAGACCATTGGATGAATAACTGAAACAAGAAAAACAACCATAACTAATTCTTATGAATGTGTCCAAATATTTTATAAAAGTTAGAGAAGCTAATACAAAGAATAGGCCATCCCAAAGCACACTTCATAGTGCTAGCTAGCCCCGCAGTACAGTATATAAAAGTGAGTCCATTTATCAATGTCAGCCCCTGCATTTATGCAATATTTTGGGGTTTTGAAGTGGTATATTTTATATCACAAAATGCTCATTCTGACCAAGGGAAGGGGAGTGAACATGAAACTAACCCCTGAGACAGACTTACAGAAGATGGGAAATGTGACTATATGTGAGATTTAAAAAAAAAAAAAAAATTAAGTCCCTAAAAAAAAAATCAGAAATGGATCAGTTTGAAAATAAAAGTTTAAATCCTGGGAATAATGCAACTGTTTTGTTGAAGCATATATGTATTTCCTTGATTTTTACTGTGCATAAGGTTAGACAAACAAGAGGATATATTTTTCCAGGTCTTCCTTAATGTGTCTGGGTTTATTTATAAAAACTGTTACTACCTAGACTATGACAAGTATTTATTAAAAAGATTTTGAATATCTAATTAAGAAATTATATCTTGTTTAGTAAATGTCATTAACTTAATATAACAATGCTTTGTATTAATATTTCCATCCCATGACATGATGCCAAAGAAGAACAGTGGGCCAGAATGTTCTACCCTATGGAATACGGTGTTGTAAGGAAAATAAAATGAAAATCCAGACAGTTTTCCTGATTCTGTTCTTTTATTATTCTCACAAGTTTTGTTGAGACAACACATGCAAGGTGTCTTTAAGATAAGC
>JANRGW010014754.1:0-19920 GCA_024733675.1 Psilopsiagon aymara | reverse complement strand
TCGCTGCTATTTCTTCTTCCGTCTTGCTTGTCCATACTGTCATGGCGTTACTCATGTCAACTCAATTTCCCCCACATTTCCTCTTTGATTCCTCGGTGTTATCATCTTAATCATTGTTTTCTTAAAACATGGCATTTTAAAGGACATTTGTGAACACTGGGGAATGGGAGTATCTGTTGTTTGAATTATTCACAATCAGCAATCAAAACAAAAAGGTAATAAAGAGTACCGCAGAAATTTTAGAATTATGTAGGAAAAATCACCTTTTTTTTCTTTATAAAGTCTTCTATTTTTCTATGTAAAATTGTTGAAAAACTCACTGAATAACCAATTTCCTGAAACTAAAAGAGGCTGTTCTTTCTGATTCTGTTGTTATGAGGTGTAAAACAAACAGAAGAGTTACAGGGAGCAATTCAGATTTCTGTTACTTGGTGCATTTGCATACTTAGGAAGAGTTTTCACATAAAGGGATCTTTAATATAGCAGAAAGAAGTATGAACAGATCCAGTAACTGGCACTGAAGCATTATGATTTCCAACAGTAATAAAGAATTAAAAAAAAAAACCTTTTTAGAGATGTTCCTGGCATAATCAATTACTGAAACTGTTACAGGAACAATTGGGGCATGTGCATGCATGTGTTTGTGTGTGTGTGTGTGGTTAGAGATGTATTGCAAGCTAAAACCTGTATATAAAGCATGTGACCAGAAAGATGATGCATGGCCTGGCAAGAGAAAAAAGCTGAAATCTAATTCATGGTTAGCTGCTATTAATTATTGTCAGCAAGTGCCCTGCTGTCACAGTGACAAAACTGCTCTTTATATTATTATTTTGGACTTTTTAGAAAACACAGATAAAAGGGTAATTGAAACTAGAAAAATGAAATCTGGAAAACTAATACAAAAATGAAATATTGCAGAAAAAGTCAATGCAACTAAAACTATTCTAAGTCCTCTGTGTAGGAAAACAAGAGTATATGAGACTTAGAGGCAGTATAAGAATCTAAGTGGATAATAAATGTGAAAGGAAACAAATCGGATCGCCAAAACAAGTTATCAGTTAGGAGTGTGTTTGTGTAACTTTGTGCACAATGGGCGGGTAGGCACCAAGAGAATTTTACTAGCATATTTTAAAATTTCCACCTACTGAAATATGGCAACATAGAAAGGAATTGTATATTAGGAACATCCTTCTCTAGGTAGTTCCTATGTGTTTTAGCAAGGCATAAGACATTAGAAGACTCTAGGAGGGTATTGAGTAAGATGTAGTAAGTCTTCATATCTCTTTAAATGCATCCTCCAATTCTGTATATTAGTTGGGGCTGTGCTTGTCTGGGAACATCGAACAAATACAGAGCTGTTCTAAGCAACTCTGAATTGTGCAACACTTCGTAACCTGCACAAAAAAGAACACCACAGAAGAAAGCAGATCTCAGTGCCTCAAACTGTTTCATGGAAGGTGCTGACTCCCAAAATTGTCTGTAGTTTCATGGCCAAATTGTAGTTTAAAATTATAATTTCCTGCCATAGTGATGGCCTCTTCCTTCATGTATCATATGTACCTCTGAGAGTCATAGTGAATAAATGCCGTAACAGTCTGCAATATTGCTCGTAAGGCTTTATGATCAATTAAGATGCTGCCATTGCAATTGTAAAATGGCCAGCTGTCTAAGCTGCTGTTGCAAGCTAATGTCTGAGATTGCCTTTTATTTTAGACCTAGTGAAGTGTCTTTTTTTGGGTTTTGGTGAGGTTTTCCATTCTTTGCCAAAAGATCGAAACCACACGAACGTAGTAAAAAAATAAAATTATTTTTCTTTTTTTGCAGATTATGCAAGGCAAGAGCACTTGATTTATCTGTAAAATCATGTAAGTGGCTATTTTTTAAATATCTCAAGTTTAATGTCAAGCTGAGAGTGGATTTAAACGCTAATAACACACCTGAACACATCTTAATATGTCATGACAGTAACAAAAAAAGGTCAAGGCTGCTTCTAAATTGTGGAGAACAATGAAGTAGAGTTAGAGTATAAATACAAATTGTTCTGGCACTAGAAAAGTACGTAAGATTGATCTGTTGATTAAGCTGAGGAAACCATTCAAGCAGCAATTCTTCTATTATAGAGAATAAGTGGGAAAAATATATGCTTCATTGAGCAGTCTAGACCCTAGTTAAACTTCAAAGTCATTTGTTGCCTCTTGAAACCAGACAAGTGTTCACCCTTCCAAGAATATTACTTAGATGAAAAGTACTGAAGGACTTGTGAACCATCCTTCTCTCACTTGTGTTGTTAATGTCTCTCAGAAGTTAAGCTACTCTTTTGTGGACTTTCCCTCTATAAAAGCTTATGTTCTTCAGCTGGATTATAAATATTGGATCACATTCAGCTCCAATATAAATATGGAGTAGCATCAGAACATTAATTAAAAACTTCATTAATATGTTAAATAATTTTTAATTGAGCTAAGAAATTAATAAACTAATAATAATGAATACATGATATAATGAATTATTAAATAGAAATTAAACATACATTCAGTTCTTTCAATATGATAAGCTCTTTAAATGTAAAATATTTTTTTTAATGGAACTACTAAAAGAAAATAAATTCACATAAATAAATTTAATATTTTAAACACATTGAGCTGTATACTGAAAAATAATGATATATATGTTATTCTGAGAAGTATGGGGAGGAGAACCAGAAAAACACAAAACTCATGTTGAGGTAAGAACTGTTTAATAATTAAAAAAAAAGTAATTATAAAAGTAATGCCTAAATAATTCTGAGTGTGCAAGGAATGAAAAAGGGACCTGGATGATTTTTTTTTAAATTCTGACTTTGAGGTTTGATATCAGCTACTGGGAGGGAAACTTCTCAAGAGCAGGAATATCAGTTCAGATGAGTGTTAAAAAAATAAAGAGTGCTCTTACAGTCTCCTGAATCATTGCGTTCACAAAGTCAGGCAGGAAATTTCTTAATAAGAGGTTTTCCTGCAAAGTTTTGCTGAGTGCTTCTACCATGCTGGAGAGAAGCATGAGAAAAACATCTTTTTTTGAAACTGAGCTAATCCAGTTTCTTTTAGAGATAAAAAAGTACCACAGAAATGAAAAGACCAATTTCTATCATAATTTCCATAGCTGTTTGGCAGCAACTGGAGATCTAAAGGATCTGAGTAGACTGACTCTCTCAGGTCAGTTACTGAAGGGGTTCCACAATTTGTATATATGGCTGAGCACAGCAAGAAGAACGGGGCTGTGGCCCTGGTGGCTGTTGTGCTCATTTGCCAGCAACTGGGGAGTATGAGTGACCTGAGCTCAGCTGCTGGAAGGATCCTCACTGTACTCATTTTGAAGAATGGGATTTCCTCCTGATCAACCAGACAGGAACAGGATGAGTCTGTTGCTGGTTTTCATGTGTGTGTGAGTGATATGTCCTCTGTCAGTATTCATCTGTATGGCTGACCACATGTAGATCATACGATCTATGTCATATGATCATATATATCATAGATAATATATGTATACATAATTCATGTATACATATATTCATGCTAAGCTGCACTATTATCTAACCCTGAAACATGGTATTTGATAGCATGGTCACCTCATCATATTCAACAGCTCCCAATGTAGTCTTTTTCAGATTAATAAACTAGGCCTGTAGCCTAAGGACCTGTGTCACTGCCTACAGCATAATATCAGTCAGATGTCTGCAAGCTACATACTTTTTGCCTGTCCTATGATGTTAATTTGGCTTTTAATGCGTAGATATGGTTTTGGAATGAGAGATGCTTTTTCGTTGCTACTGTCTCTTACCTTTAAAATTTTAATTCAGTACAGATAAAGAACCCTATCCAGTGTCTAGTTATTAACCAGCTAATACAGATTTTATACTTCTATCCTTCAATAACCACAATGTATTAGAATAGCATTTCCAAGGGGCCCTTAGGGTACAATCAGTCACTGATATTTAGTACTCTGATGAAGAGATGCAAGGTTATGCAAAGATCATTATATATCAAATAAGTGATTCAGATATATTTTTATTTAATATAGATCACTCAGATTTTAATCACAGTGATCATTTATTTGACCACGTTACCCTAAGGAGAACATGCTTAATTAAACCACAGGACAGCTGAGGATGTGGGAGTTAGGTAAAAAAGCACATAACAAGTTAGGTAAAAAGCACTAGAACTTTTGTCACACAAGCCAACCAAACCCAGTTTTTTCTTTTGAAACAGAAAGCAAAGGTTGCCTCTCAGAGTTTTGATCCAAGGAAAAACCTCAGAAATTATCTTCTGCCTTTCAAGTGACAAAACCAACTTTATTTCAACTTTAAAGAATGTAGCAACATTTCACAGATTCACACTAGTCACCTGTGGTGTTATTTAAATATCACCATCAGTAGCACCCTTTGTCTTTTAAGTATTTCTTTATTTTCCATATTAAACTGCAGGGAAAAAATATGCAACAGTTCAACTTCCAGCACAGCAAACAAAAAATGATCAGGCTGTATTATCAGCACATATCCCCAGTGATAACAATCACAGTCATACTTTACATAATATCATTATTGTATTGTATCATAATATGATAATTATTAGCAAAAAAAAAAAAAAAAAAAATAATTGCTTTCTTTCAAGGTGTATCTCATGCAGTTTTCCTGTCTGGTATGTCTGTGCGAAAAACCTTTTGTTACCCTCTGGCAGTGCTGTGCTTCATACATATGCAAGGAGAAGCACAGGCTGCTCTTGAAATACTTATCGACTGATTCCCAATGGGATGTGCTCAGAAACAGCATGGCTTGGGCTTCTCTTAATTGTCTCTGCTTAAATAAAATGCAACCTGCTTCTTAAAGCATGGGGTACTGTCTACGGCTACATCACTCGCCTGTTAATGTTGGGTAAGTCCGTACTGAGACAGGTGTGACTTAAAAGCGTTGTGAGAGTCTCGGGATGATAATCTTCAAAAAATTGTGGATATCATTGATTACTGGAATCAAGGTACTCAAGACTGTCTGTGCTGTTCAGAGAGAGCAGCACCTGAGAGCATGGTAATTACTGCATGCTCAGCATCCTTTCTGCCTTCCATACACAAGGCTGCTGTGCTGATAGTGTGGGAATAGAAAGGGGCAGCCTGTAGAAGCATGTAAAGCAAATACTAAATCAAATGTATGTGTCTTAGGTTTTTAAATGTGTCAAATTAAGACACAATTTTAAACCATATGGCAATAAAATTAAGGTTTATATATAGTGGGTTCTGTCATGGCCTGATTTTTTTTGATTGCAGGAATGGCTAAAGAGATGATATCTGAAAAATAATTAGAAAAGTAAAATATTAATGTTTAATTTTATCAAAATATTGTTATGACAAGGATGCAATTATTTCATATTAATTTATTAAGTACAGTGGTTTCTGAAGAGATTAATACTATAAATCCTAAGGGTAATTGGTAATATTCATGTATTCTGTCTATTTTTCTCATAAGCTAGATAAAGCAATAAAGCTTGAAGCAATTTCATCTCTATTACCCTAGTCAGATGTATAGCACAAAGATGCAGTATTGAAATTGTGGCCTCAGAAGTCCTCGCAAAACGTCATTGGGTCTTTGCTGCTTTGTACATATATTCTGGAAAAAAAAAAAAAATCAATCTGGTTTAATATCAAAGGAAACTTCCTTCCAGATATGCTCATTTTAGTGTGAATGTCAAAACTTTTGACCTTTTCCTACCTGACACAAGTGCTTCTTTGTTGGGCTTTTGTTCTTGTAGGCTTTGCTTCCTTCAGGAACTTGCAGTGTTTCCAGCATGCTTCTGCCTTTCCCTAAAACCCCAAATGTTCTTTCCCAGAGAGTTATACTGTTACTGTCTAGCCTTATTTCCTCTTCCATTAAATTGATTCTGAGTGAAGTTTTCTTTTTGTACAAGGCTGTCAGGTTGTTAAAAAAAAAATTTAAAAAAATATGTTCTTTTCAAAAGTCTAACTTGAATGATGTTTTCTCTAATTTGACAGGCAGTGCCAAAATAAAGATCATTAGCTTTGCTTCCTCCTCTTAAAAATGTACATGTCTCTATTTTTGTTCGCAGAAACATTCCCAATAAACAAAGGACTTTCAGAGCATCTGTGGTAGACTTAGCGTGGAGAAAGCTTATTTTAAGTCAATCTTTATTTTTAATTCTGAGGAGAGTTCACACATAAGAGTCGATTCCTCCACCCTAGTTCTGTTCCTACAAATATATCCTTACTGGTCTGATGATGTAGAGAGTGAGAGTCAAAGAGTTCACTAGAAAAAGCGTCACTCCCAAATGTGATCTGAGTCTGCATCACCTTCCTCAATATTTCTGCCTAAAAGCTCAGAACGCCCCTAAAATCTGTAACAATGGCCTATCAGAAGCAGCATCAAGATAACAGTGCCAGGATAATAAAACATCTTCTAGCTCACATGTGGATAGTCTCATGTTTTTCGTAATGATTATCATACTGACAACTGTTTACTTTGAGCTAACTAGCCATCACTGCTTATGGTCAGTCAGGAGAATGAGCAACAAGATTCCAGTTCTTTTTCTAGCACACCTTAGAAATATATCCTATATTTTTCTTTGTTTAATATCTGCAAAAATCATAGAATCATAGAATAGTTAGGGTTGAAAAGGACCTTAAGATCATCTAGTTCGAACCCCCCTGCCATGGGCAGGGGCACCTCACACTAAACCATGCCACCCAAGACTATGTCCAACATGGCTTTGGACACTGCCAGCAATGGAGCATTCACAACTTCCTTGGTTAACCCATTCCAGTGCCTCACCACCCTTACAGTAAAGAATTTCTTCCTCATATCCAATCTAAACTTCCCTTGTTTAAGTATGAACCTGTTACACCTTGTCCTATCACTACAGTCCTAATGAAGAGTCCCTCCCCATTATCCTTATAAGCCCCCTTCAGGCACTGGAAGGCTGCTGTGAGGTCTCCACGCAGCCTTCTCTTCTTTAGCCTGAACAGACAAAATTTTCTCAGCCTATCTTCATACGGGAGGGGCTCCAGTCCCCTGATCATCCTCATGGCCCTCCTCTGGACTCGTTCCAACAGTTCCTTTTTATGTTGAGGACACCGGAACTGCACACTACTCTAAGTGAGGTCTCACGAGAGTAGAGTAGAGGGTCAGGATCATCTCCCTCGACCTGCTGGTCACGCTCCTTTTGATGCAGCCCAGGATGCGGTTGGCTTTCTGGGCTGTGAGCACACACTGCCAGCTCATGTTCAGTTTCTCATCAACCAACACCCCCAAGTCCTTCTCCACAGGGTTGCTCTGAATCACTTCTCTGCCCAATCTGTAGCTGTGCCTGGGATTGCTCCCACCCAGGTGTAGGACCTTGCACTTGTCATCGTTAAACTTCATCAGGTTGGCATCAGCCTGCCTCACAAGCCTGTCAAGGTCCCTCTGGATGGCATTCCTTCCCTCCAGTGTATCAACCAAACCTCACAGCTCGGTGTCATCAACTAACTTGCTGGGGGCACACTCAATCCTGCTGTCCATGTCACTGACAAAGATGTTGAACAAGACCGGACCGAACACCCATCCCTGAGGGACACCACTCATTACTGGCCTCGAGGTGGACACTGAGCCATTGACCACAACTCCTTGTGTATGGCCATCCAGAGAGTTCTTTATCCACCGAGTGGTACACCTATCAAATTGGTGTCTCTCCAATTTAGAGACAAGGATGATATGGGACAGTGCTGAGCTCTTTGCACGAGTCCAGGTAGATGACATCAACTGCTCTACCCCTGTCCATCAGTTCCATAGCTCCATTATAGAAGGCCACCAGATTGGTCAGGCAGGATTTCCCCCTAGTGAAGCCACGCTGGCTGTCCCCAAGCACCTTGTTGTTTTTCATGTTCTTTAATATGCCTTCCAGGAGAATTTGCTCCAAGATTTTGCCAGGCAGAGAGGTGAGACTGACTGGTCTGTAGTTCCCCAGGCCATCCATTTTCCCCTTCGGTTCTAGGTCAAAAGTGCCTCTATAAGTCTGCACCAGCTGAATCAGTAGTTGCATTTTGATAGCACAACCATGAGTCAGAGAGATTTTCAAAGGAAGGCTTTTGCAATCGTGGGATACAGTCTAAAATTGCTGTTAAATTGCAAACAAAAAGATTACAGTATAGGTCAGTATCTCACATGTGATAGAGCTACTTGTATAAGATGAGATGTCACAGGAGATGTTATCTTGATAAAAATAATGATTTAAACCCATTTTTTTTATATACAAGAAAAATGGCACAGAGCTATGGGCAGGACACAGCTCAAGGACTTGCATAGGTATGCTAACTTAGTGAAAATAGCTTATTGCTTTAGTCATAGCTGGACTATCACAGCAGATCATTATTTCCTGTACTACCTTTTCCATTGAAAATAGAGGAGACACTATGTTTCCTGCATATGTGACAAGAAAGTAATAATCACAGTATCTGGAACATACTATATGATAGATACTGTGATAGCATGCAAAATTTTCCTGTACTGTGTTTTCTATCTTCATTTTAATGTTTCTCTCTGATGCTAGTAAATAAACTCTTTGTCCTTTAACTATATTATTGGCCATTTTTTTTTCTTTTCATATAAAAAATAATAAGCTAATAAAAGAGTTAGAAAGCTTGACTTAAATATTCTTTCGTTTAACTACATTGTCTGTAGCTACGCCACAGTTTATCACAATAAAACAAAAATGCCAAGGAACATTGGAACTGATCACCTAACTTGTTACACTGTTAGGGTGGCCTGGATTTAATGCTGGCTAGAGGCCGCTCACCCAAGGCATTACAATATACAGCCAAGGCAGCGTGTCCCAGAGACTACTCTTAATATACTGTGTGCATACAGCTTTGATTCAGATGACCGGCGAATTTAGTAGCATGTACGTGGACCTTTCCATATCTTTTTGACTTCAGTTCCAGAGAATGGGGGTCCTGTGTACATTGCTTTGTTAGTATAATGTAGACTCTTCTTCCTTGTGTTTTCTACATTTGTGTTATATTTAGATCCCTGATTATTCCTAACTCTTCTGACCTATTCCTTTGGCTATCACCATGTTAATAACCATATTTTAGATTATTTTGTAATGAAACATTTAATACCAGTATTAAATATTTTGGTGTACCTTGTATATATATTTGAGATCTTGTGTAAGTTTGACAAAACACAATGTACAAACACACACACAGATACATGCATGTGAGCTCTGCAAGCAAGGAGTCACACTGTGTTAATGAAGCTGTGAGATGAATCTGGTATTACATTGATGAGAATCAGAGCAAACTGCTGTCTGCAGCTTCACTGCATGATGGTAAGAAGTCACGGTGCTGTAATAAGTCAAACCTGAAGTCACTGAACTGTGATGTGGATGAGGACTCAAGTCTCTGAAATTTCAAAAAGAATGCATGAGGCACAGAACGCAGTGCAATGTGAGCCAACTCAAGTGCACAGTGAGCCAGGGTTAGGCTTCAGTGAAGCCTAGAAGATTACAAAGCAGTACACTTATTGCTGTTTTTCATTTGTGGTTCTTGGTTTGAACACTGTTCTGAATTTGTTCACTACATTTTTTTTGTTTCTTTATCCTGTGAAACAATAAAAGATGCTCAGACAAAGGCTTGCATTTCCTTCTGGTGTTTTCTGGGCTGCATAAGAATTCTGTTAGTCCTGAATTATGACTCGATGACAAAACATTACTTTCAAAGACACAGGTTACTTTTTTTTTTTTTTTTTTTTTTAATATTGTCAATAAAGGAGTAACGTTTATTGGTCAGAAAATGTTTTACTATTTATCCAACGAAAATGTTAGGATGCCATACCAACCACCAACAGAGCAAAATGTGAACATTCTTCTAGCTATCACAAAGGCAAGACTCCTAAATATGGCTACATATTTTTTCACTTCTCATTAAAATATTATGAACCCGTTGAACTTATAAGTGTGTGTGAGTATACCATGCAGACATCTATGCTCTGAAAAACAGTATCTTCTTGGAGACTGAGGGTGACATGCTGAGTTGCCCTTTTGCAGCTGAGAAAAATAAGGAGGGTGCTCATATATGTTAACTTAGGAAAAACATGTTTCTTGAGGGGTTGGGTTTTTTTTCAGAGACAAGAGACAGCTAATTTGTAAGTATGTGATGTCCATTCCTAAAATATATTTCTTTTTAATTTTATTGGGTTTTGGTTTTTGATCTCTTTTTTGACTTATTTTTTCTTCGTTTTTTAATTTCTTTGGGGGGGGGGTCATTTGGTTGGTTTGTTTTGGGTTTTCTTTTTTGACATTGTTGGTTTTTACTTTTGTGTTCTGAGCATTTGAGTATACAAAAGAATTTTGTTAAAAAAAAAAAAAAAAAGTCTCTTCTGTGTTTTATTTCCAGAGCTCTGAAGTCAATTTACTGCAGGCACTGGAGATTTTTTAGTCAGCAGTTTAAAGGAATTTGATCCCTTCTTCCAAACAGAACAGGTAAATTTAACTTAGATCTTGTGAGGTGCCCAAGATATGAAATATGCATGATCTCATCTCTTTCATTGTTCCTTCTGTCTTTGTGGTAGCAGTCTCTGCAACATTCAACTATTGACCTCTACAATATTTTGCATCAGAGAACTATCACTGCAAACTGCTTCCTCAGCGGAGCTCTGTAGAAATTAATTTAGTGGAAATTTACTGTCACAGAGTTACTTTAAATTAATTTAACAGCTTTCAGCTAGATTTTGCACTATTTTAATATGCAGACATGTCCCGTAAAATGTCTGAGAAGATAGTGACTAAAAACAGGATTTGAGAAAGCAAATAAATTAATAATAGAAAGAATCTGCCTTAGTTATTGGAAAATCCTGAATAGTATCTCAAGCTTAATCCCTCCCATTGTTAGTACCAGGTTTTGGCGGAAGTATTGTTTGTGCATTCCTTCAGTGTAAGAATTCTGTGTAACTACCATTTAGCTACCATTTGGTTACCACAGTCCTTGTATGAGCAATTGTACACTTTTTTTCTCTTTTGCCTGTCTTGAACTTACCCACTGATCTTTCTTTTCTTTCTGCTATTGCTGAACTTAACTGTTGACCTAGAGTGCTATTTTATCCAACCTCCTTCTATTACACTTTAGATTAAAGAGTAGGCATGCTATAGAAAAGTTCTACTCCTTTTTTTGCCTCAGAAGACTTTCTGCCAGTAATGCACCTTCATTTGCTTCATATTCTTCTATCTTTTAACATTTGATTTTAGATTTTTTGCTGGCAGTTTCCTTTGAATCACATTCCTGTTACTGTTTGTTTATAGACAGAAAAGAACATAATAATATTGTTAATATTGTTCCTTCTGTTATTGCAAATCTTATTTTAGTTTAGTTGCTTTGATAGCGCACCATACTTTCAGTCTACGTACACAGCCAAAGCTTAGTCGTATTTGTACCATCTATCAGCTTTTCATAATAGTCTTCTAGATGAGATGCAAAGTATGCAACACTGATTAATATGAAAAGACGTACTCATAACCAGCACAGAAAATACTACTGGGATGAAGTCAAAGCTTCATGCATCACTCTTATACTTGTTTCTGATTTATTTTGTGCTTCTTGAACAATGCAACAAACTAAGAAATGTTACTCTCAGTGCCATTGGCTAAGTAATGGATATAAAACCAGAACAGTTGCAGACTAAAAAACTAAGTACACCTCTAAAGTCTAGGACTCTAATAGACCCTTAATGATACAAACTGTGTCTCTAATCTAAAAGTGTCTGTTAGATTGAGAATCAGAACCTGAAACTTTTAAAGATCTTGGAGACAATGAAATGTTTTATACTTCATCAATTCTCACAGACAGAACTGTCAATGTGTGTTTAAAATTCAATATATTTGGTTCCTTTATTGATCTGGCTAGTGTAACTGTTCTTCCAAATTAAAGAAATGTAAAGACAATTGCATCAGAACACAAATGAAAACCAATATAGCATAAATGACATTGGCCAAAATCCAGGAAAGCATTGAATACCTATATGTATGATTTATGGCCTGATTAGGAATATGAAGCAAAAACTGAGGCAGTTGAAAGGCCATCCTCAGCTCCTAACTAATCTTCAGATCTTTAAGCAACTGAGTTCCTGGGTTTCTCTGGCTTCCTAATGCATATCCAGGAGCATATCTGTCTGCACATGTCCAGAAGCAGTTCAGTCTTGGTTGCAGAACTTGCAGTTTTCCTTTAGTAGTTCCACTAGAAGATAACGCACATGCAATTTTCTTCAGAAGATAGATGCCTATTGCTGTCCCTTTTTTTAATGAAATTCCAACAGATTATAGCATGCCTTAGAATACTGATTTTCAAATTATAATCCTACAAGTTTTCTGTGTATATAAATGTGCAATTGGAGGAAATTTTTAGGGAAGAGCACTAACCCCTCTAAAGTTACAAAAGACATAATTTAAGTAGCATATTTCTCACCCTGGGTAAGTTTTAAAGCTACAAGTATCGCAAGTATAGTAAATAATCTACTGTTAGCTCAGAAAAAGCCAATTAAATCTCCCAGTAATAGCAAAGTCACATCCTAGGATGACAGCCTTTCCTTTTAGCTAACTTATTCTGCTTTCTACTTGTCAAGCAGAATCTTTTGATTCCATTAAGACATACGAAATTATTCCTAGAGAACACAGAAAACCAGTATAGGAAATAGCCGCTACATAAAACATAGAAACCTGAACTTTTGAAATGCAGTGCAATTAAGAAGCCAAAAGACAGTTTTGAAAATGAATCATGTTAATTATCCTTTTATAGTCCACAAGGCCAAGAGCCAAAAGACACCTGCTACCGGAAAATAACAGAACATTATTTAGGCGTGGTTCTGCTAGTGATGGAGGGCACATGAGGAGACTCAGTTAATGACTATTTTTCTTTTCAGCTGCTAAAATATTACTTTCTTTTATAAGAATTTTTTTAACTTAATATCAACCTAATGTATTACCCTTAACTGATTATCATTAACTTGATAATTGTGCAGTCTCTGAAAATCCAGTAATTTTGTTTCATTTGGTCAGTTAATACAATGAGGAAGTTTGTACTTGATTGTAATATCAAGTAAACTCATTTATGAATGACAACAAACCAGCCCTCATGATATGGAGAAATGAATAACTAGACAAATAACATTTTGGGTAAAGAATTAAATCAAATTGAGTTAAATAAATTCTCTAATTTACTAAATAATAATAATAAAAAAAAACCCCAAACAAACTAACTAAACAAAACAACCCACAATTTATTGTTTTCTTTCTGCAAAACAGAGTGTTCATATTTCAGCATGCCTATTGCAGTAATTCCAGAAAGGAACTGTATTTTAAAACATATTTCAAACTGAAATGCTTAAATAGATCATTTCATGAAGTCTGATTCACCTGAAGAACTGTTCCAACTACAGACAGTGGATAAAATAGAAAGAAAACCATTTCAAGAAATTTCTTTTTTTCTCTTTTTATGTAACTTTTCATTGAAATAGATGTGGCAAGGAAAAGAAATGTAACCAGAAGTATAAGATTTTCTTAAAAAAACCAAACCCATCTCACTGGTGGCTATCAAGCCCCTCTGAACAAATCACATTCAGTAAAGGAAAAAGTGGTGTCCCTTCGAGCTGAACACAGAAAAAGACAGTATAAGAGGAAAAGAATCACATATATATACCGATAGAAAATGAATAGAAACTGCTGGGGAGAGAGGTAGTGTTTTGTGAGAGAATGGAAGAAGACTTTACTTCACCTGGGAGTTTGAGCCCACAGTTGTCTCCATTAAAGCATAAACCTTTTTCCTTTTTTTTTTTTTTTTTTCCAATTGTACAACAGAAGTTAGTCCCTGCTTCCAGAATTTTAAGATTCAAAAATAAAATTTCTCAGGCCAAATCAGATAGCAAGTTGCTTCTGAAGTCTAACTTGGACTCCTCTTTCTTTGCAGCAAAATCAAGTTCCCACCTGCTTCCCTCCAAAGGAAAGGTTTTCTAAGAGAAGTAGAGTGAAAGAGTAACTCTCTGCAAGCATTCTTTATTCTGGAAGTTATTCACTTTAACAACTTGGTTCACCAAAGGCTGAGTATGTTAACCTCTGGAAAAGCTGTTAAACTTATTTTCTGTCTCTTGTACTAAGGAAAATAAAGTGAAGGTTGGATTTCCTAGCTGTCTAAATATATGGGTAATGTGTATATTTGTGCATTTTTATTTTGGGGCTAGGGTTCAAGAAATTACATAATCTGTAAATATACATTACTGTCTGCCATCATCAAGTGTAATTTCATTTCCTGATGTACTTGGTACTTTGTACATAATACAGTTATTATCACGATTTTAAACTTGTAAGAGAAAAATGTAAGCAAATTGTGGTTGTTTGGGGTTTCTTCTAATGATAAACATGCAATTTACAGAACTGTAACTATCTGTTGTGGAAATCAGACTATTCTATTATCTTATTAAAAATGCATGCCTTATCAAAGAGAGGTAATAGTTACAACTTGAAAAATTTCTCATTATAATATTTATATTATTGTATAAAATTTGACTAAATTTCCTTTAGAAGTGCATATCGTCACTACAAATGAGTGAATTAAATATATATTTTTACTGTTTTTCACTTGTATAGTCCCTACATATCAAGTTATGATATTTGAAAAGACTGTGCATATTCATTATAGGGAAACAGCTCTGGAAATAGGTAATTAAAAAAAAAACTAAGTGTAAGTAAGTGAGGGAACAAGATTTAAAGCAGAAAACGAGAGATTTGGCTGTCACTGAAATCTCTCAGTAGGAATATCTAGAATGTGTTACTATTTTTTTTTTCCTTAAATCATGACAAAAATCATGACAGAACCTAATGAACAGATACCGAATTTTCATCCAAACAGCTTACCATATGCATTCCTTGCCCAGATGTATTTTTTCAAGTGCTCAAAATGAAAAAATAAATGTTGAATGTTGATTATGGTTGTTTACCTACCAGTCCTTTTATATGCTAAACGATGACTTAGAGATTGAGTTAGGATATGAAGAGTCATTGAATCATTAAATCATACAATGGTTTGGGTTAGAAGGGTTCTTCAAAGAACATCTAGTTGCAAACTTTGCCCTGCCATCGTTGGGGACATTTTTCACTAGATCAGACTGCCACATATAAAAATATTCAGCTTAGTTTTCATACATAGTTTAAGCAACTTTGCAAACTCTCTAATACTCTTAATTCAAACTAATTTACACTAACAGTGAGGCAAAAAAATAATAATTAATTTCTGCAAGTTTGAATTGATGGTGCACTGAAAAGACCCTCTTGATTGAGTAATATGGAAACCTCATGTTTTGGACTACTACCCATCAGTTTGCTATGAATAGTAATATATATATATATATATATATATATATATGAACGAAATAGAAAACCAGAAGCAATAGAGATAAGAAAGCCCTCATTTCAACAATGTTGCCGTCTGTACGCATGAACTGTTTATAGTGGTTCATTCAAACAACACAATTGGGCAAAAGGGAAGATAACTGCCTATTACGCATTTCAGGTTAAGTTAAAGAGGTGTCAGTAGGAAGTAACTTTTCCTTTGGGAATTGGTCTTGACAAGGAATTGTTCACGAGTGAATGAACAAAAAACAAACAAACATTTATTCTTTCGCTTTTGAAAAATTTTAAAATATTTGAAAGAGTTTTTGATTTCTGTGAGCTGACATTCGAGTATCTTACTATAGATTAATGTGTATGAATAAAGTAACAAGAAAGACTGCAAGTAATGAAAAAGTATAGGAGATACCCAGAAGTATATAACAAAGAAAAGGAAATGTTTAATTAATAAAGGGAGACCTGTCATCAAACTCATTCTCATTGTTTAATGAAATATGTCTTATAAGACAATTATATTTGTGATGGCTAAACTACATTATGCTAGGAAACATAAGATAATCCATCTCATCTATTACCCTAGGAAATGTGTTACAACATAATAGAGATGCCATAAATCATTCAGTGAAATAGTACATGTGCTGTAGTACATTATGAACCAGACAGATTATACTAATGTCATAAATGCAGTTCATTAACTGTATTATACAATGAGTAAGCAGTCATCTAGCTGTACAACCTTCATATCCCCATTACCATCAGAACAAAATGAAGGAAAATCTATCACAGTCATTTGTCATATGATCATGTGACCAACATTTTCTCTTGTTTTCTGTTACTGAGGTAGACTGCCCTTGCACTCTATGTTTTGTGCAGTTCAGACAGTTTTGCTGATCCTGCATATAAACTTTGTCGACAAAGTCTCTTACGTGTCCTCTGAAAGTGACACATCATAATCAGAGGTGCCACAGTCTATCATGAAAGCACAGAAGTAAGAATAACAGTGCTGCTTTTCAAATAATAATGGCAAAAACCCTTTTAAATTCAATGCCTTCATAAGGAATCAGGATTAAAATATAATTGATATAAAATACCACAAGAAGTGTTAATTATATTCAAAAATATAATAACCAAAATATATTTATTTTTCTTTTCTTTGTGTAGAAACTATTTGAAAAATAAATTACCTTTTGATTTACAGAAGAGGTGATTATGTATATTCAAGAAAAATAATGGAAAGTTATCTTCAGTCTTGGGTAATAATCTGTTACTTTTATTCATATATTACTTAAGGCACTTATGAACCCAATAATTGTGTCTGCCTTTCATAGGTATAAGTAAGGTTTAGATGTTCAAATACACCTAGATAGCTGTTTATCTCTTCAGGGGTGTACTCCTATAATTCAGGAAACATTAACACTATTGAAGTCTTTGCTCAGTTCCTACCTAGTCCTGTAAGAATTTGAGTCCCCTCAAAATTACATAAATACTTATTCTATCCTCCAGTCATCAAGTTGATCAAAGAACCAGCTCACATCAAATAAAAATAAAATGTAACTTTCTGGGGTAGGGACCCTTATACCAGCAAAATAGGACTAGGTTCAGCCACGGTGTAAAGTTTCATATGGAGGAAGTAGCAAAGTGAATCTTCTTGCCTGCCAGATATAATTGTGCCATGTCCCCACGTTAAATTCATCCTTGCATAATGCAGTTCAGTGACAAATTGAATACAAGTAGATGCTTTGAAGAAAAAATCTAACCTTCACTGGTACTGTCTGAATGAGAAAGGCCATTGTTTAAGGCTGTAGCTAGGTATAAATGAAACGCATGTGGGAGCAAGGTCTTTTTCAGAGAAATTTTATAAATCCACCCTAAAGTTTCTGCAACAATGAAGCTGGAGAGGTCACTACCCAGTTTACTTACTAAGAGATAATGTCTTTCTGCAGATAGGTGAAAAATAAAATCAAAAAGGCTTCCATTACATTATACAGAAGATCATAGCAGAGGTCGACTCAATGGAAAAATGTAAATGCGTTAAATATATTAGTTATATTGAGTAATATTAGACAAATATCAGTAATATTAGACAAAGAGGATCCTTATTGTCCTTTTGCTCTGGGTTCTCTGAAGTCAGGGATGAAAACAGGAAGAAAAGGTTTTTCATTTCACAATGCAGTTCTTGAAGCAGAGTATATTCTTCACTGAGGCAAAAGAGGTTGGTAACCACCATATTCAAATTGTAAGGTGAAAACTTTTAAAGTCACATAATAAACAAGAAACTTATATTTCACATGAGCATCCAAATTTACTTTCTTCTTCACAGCTCAAAAGAGATATCTGTGTGCATTCATAGACATCAATGAGGGAAGACTATGGAGTATGTGTGCTTCACAGTCATTCTGGTCTCACTGATCTTCTGAAAGAGAAATAACAGTTGAGCTCCAACCTCTCTGATACTTCTTTACATAACATTCACAACCTTTGCACTGTTGATTGATAGATTTTTTTTTTTTTTTTAGTGGAAGCATATCAGAAGATAAAAGTAATCCCAGAAAAACTTCATGTATTTTGACAAAAATTCAGGACTCTCTAAAAGCTGTAGGCTAACAGAAACATGCACTTATTTATATTTTACAAATGTTTGGGAATTCAGTGTGATTAACAAAGGGGTATCCTTTTTTTTTCATAGATTTGCAAGGTATATTGTAAGAAAGCATTTTAATATTCTCAATGAGCTAAATTAATATATCATTCCTTGTAAATGGAAATGTGTGTTAGAATCATGCTAAACGTGTTCAGGTGTTACAAAGTAATGATGCACCTACCATAGGTGTGAATAGGCTTTCATTGCTATGATTTACAGTCTTACTGGGCATGTTATTATCACACAATTACACTTTGTTCAATGACTGTATAAAGCTTTCATTAATGTTAATATGGAAATTTGACCCCTAATATTTTGTAATTGGTGGTCTGACAGTGACAGTCTTGCATAATATGTTTCACTGACTGTTTATCCATGAGAAAATATAAGTGTGAGTTTGAAAACTTAAATTCCATTTGATGAGACAGTGAGCCTTGAACTTCAGTACTGCAGTATTGACTGAACACTAAAGAAACGCAAGAAGTCAAAACTTCAGTTTCAGGGAAACTTCAATGTTTTCCTCCTTTGTCGTGTTTTAAGCCATAAATCAGCCACGCAGTTTGTTCACTCACTTCCCCCTTTTTCTTCCCTCTACTCCTGGAGGGAAGGGAAGGAGAATCAAAAGAATGCAACTCCCACAGGTTAAGAACAGTTTAATAACTAAGGTATAACACAAACGACTACTGCTACTACTAGTAATAATAATGACAAGAGAAATACAAGGGAAGAGAATACAACAGCTCACTACATATATCCAGCCAGACCAAGCCAGTGCACCCCCCACCACCCTTCTGGGTCTCTGCTCTCCGCTTCTCCATCCCGAGCATGATGTGCTGTGGTATGGAATACCTATTTGATCAGTTTGGGTCAGGTGCCCTGTCACTGCTTCATCCGGGCTCCCCCTCCTCCCTGGCAGAGCATGAGGCTCTGAAAGTCCTTGGCCAGACCAAACATCACTAAGCAGTAACTAAAACATTGGTGTTATCAGCACTGTTCTCAGGCCACAAGTCAAAAACACAGTGCTGCACCAACTACTAAGAAGGAGAAAAATGACTGCTACTGCTGAACCCATGACATCCTTTTACTTGGATTTTTTAAAGCACATACTTTTTTAAATCAATAACTGCAGTTAGGTTTCTAAAGGTAACCTTTCCTCTAATACCATGTATTTCAAAGCACTCTTTAAAGTGGGTAGTCTCTCCCTATAAAAGTAATTTATCATTCTTCTTGTAAGCTGTAACTGAGATAGGCAGTAGTAAAACCTATGCTAGGATAATTCTTTCCTTCTGTACGAGTGAAATACTAGTTATAACCATGCTGGTAGGTTTTGTTGGTTTTTTTTTCCCCTCTGAAAGAATATCATAGAATCATAGAATAGTTAGAGTCGGAAAGGACCTTAAGATCATCTAGTTCCAGCCACTCTGCCAGAGGCAGGGACACCTCTCACAGGCAGGGACACCTCCCACAGGCAGGGACACCTCCCACTAAACCATATCACCCAAGGCTGTGTCCAACCTGGCCTTGAACACCGCCGGGGATGGAGCATTCACAACTTCCCTGGGCAACCCATTCCAGCGCCTCACAACCCTCACAGTAAAGAATTTCTTCCTCATATCCAATCTAAGCTTCCCCTGTTTAAGTTTTGACTCATTACCCCTTGTCCTCTCACTACAGTCCCTAATGAAGAATCCCTCCCCAGCATCCCTATAGGCCCCTTCAGATAATGAAAGGCTGCTCTGAGGTCTCCACACAGCCTTCTCTTCTCCAGGCTGAACAGCCTCAACTTTCTCAGCCTATTTTCATATGGGAGGTGCTCCAGTCCCCTGATCATCCTCATGGCCCTCCTCTGGACTTGTTCCAACAGTTCCATGTCCT
>JANRGW010014751.1:0-15533 GCA_024733675.1 Psilopsiagon aymara | reverse complement strand
TATCAACCAACAGTCTTGGGCCCCCCTGCCCTCTAGGGCTATATCCCATGGAACCTTACTGAGCAGGTTCCTGAAGATATAATTTATGTTTCCCAGTGACTGCAGAATTCGAGGAGTGTGCCCATCATGGAACTATAAGGAGAACGCATAGCACTCCTAGCCACTTGCAACTTCAAAGGTAGTAAGGAAGTATGTTCTTTCTAAAGCTGTGGGTCTAAAATTTAGCTATTAAAATCCCAGGAATAGATCTTGGCATTATATGCGATAATAGACTGTTACCATTGTGTTTTGAAATCTGCAGCACTCATTTTAAGCACAAAACTGACTTGTCATTGTATTTTTTGACAAAAATACTCACCCTAAAGTAAATATTTATATATAAAACACACCTTGAGGGAAGAAAAAACACCCAAACTCATAAAAACAAACCACCCATCAGACAGCGAACAAGGACCTCAGATTAACAAAAAATTTTGGGCTGCTTCATATGGAGCTGATGTGAACTGACAGAATAGTCTTCTTTTGACAGGAAAGATGCAAGTTTCTGCAACACACAGTACAAATCAAAGGCATTACTAAAGTAAGAACAAAGACAATTTAAATAATATATTTAAAAATCTGTTCTCCCACTGGCAGTTTTCTAGCTCCAGTTCTAAGTCACAGTAAAGGCTTTTGAAAGTCTAGGTTTATTGTATATTTTAGAATCCTTTGCTATGACTTCAACTGAATCTTCAGCTGCCAGACAGAAATTTCACTATCCATCTATGACTCTGCTTCTAGCTTGAGAAAGATCAGTGGAGAATAAATGAAGGTTAGTCTACTCAGTCATATAATTACTTAAGGGAAATTATATTATAAAGACAACTGAGAAAAAAAAGTCTATCAAAAAAGTGAGTGAAAAGCCCAAATAGTTGTTCATTTTAACACTTCTCTCTGGAGATGTACTTACATAATCATAGAATGCATAAATTAAAAAAATAGTGTCAGTAGATCAGAACTGAGTTTTTAAAAGCATTTGCACACTAGAGATACTGGAAGTATTTAACTATGACTTTTGAACTTCTGCTGCAACAGCTGTGTAAGATGTGCTTCCTCACTTGGCTCGTGATTTGCACAGAATGCGGCTGTAGAGACTACCTCTTCTTGTAAACCCTAAAGGAGCCAGGAATGTAACATTAAGAGCCTTTTTCTTAAGAACTACTGAGGGATCAAAAGAATGTTTGCAAATTAATATGCCTTCTGAAATAAAGGTGCTTTTTTTTAAGAAAAAAAGCATTATATATAAAATATCCATTCCGATATATATACCTGTTTTTTTCACATATAATGTAGATACAAATCTGTGAGAAACTCCTGATGAAGTTCCCACAGTTGAAAGTTTGATGATTCTTTCTTTGTTGCCAGCACCCTTGTATATTATTTCCTGAACCCAATGATCTTTTTCTCCTAACCTTGTGCTACTTGAATTACGGCATCTTATCAGGGAGTCAGTAAATGCCAGGCTTGCTTTTAATTTCCACTTGTTTCAATCAGTTAACCGTGAGTAAAAACAACAGCCTCCATTTAGCATGGAGTTTCCATTTTCCGCCTCATTGAACAAAGTCAGAAATTCACCTAAATAACCAGATTATCCTACCCATTGACATAATCACATATCTGACTGAGTTAAGAGCAAACTGAAGTATATTTCTACTCTTATTCTTCTTTGGTCTTTGCGTTTGAAGGAGGATAACAACTATGTTCTAAGTGTTGTATTTTTTGCCTCAGATCGCAAATTTTTCCCTCAGATTCCTCAGCCTGCTCTTCCTTAACACAATTCACTGACACTACATATAGCTTCTATATCAGTGCTGTGATGTTCAAATTGAGAGCCACCCTAGGATCTTCAAATGGTGCCCTAAGAGGTTACAAACCTCTCTGTGAAGTACTGGTCCTGGTAGCTTTCATGTAGTTTATAACATGACATTGCACACAAACATTAATAACTCTCATTTGTACACTCAAATTACTTTGATGGAAGTTTTTCTTTGCTATTTTTCTTTTTTTAAGGCATAACTAAAAGGTGCAATAGTTTTTACTATAGAGCTTGCACAACATTAATTAGTTTTAGAAATAAAACATACTTGAAGTAACTAATTTCTTTACTTCTGAGCTTTGAACTTCTGTCATGTCTCTGTCAAAACTTTCCTAAATTAAGTCTTCCCAAAAAATCGCATGCAACACCCCACCACTACTGGGACAGCAGTATCTGTAATGCTAACATAAGCTAAATCAAATGGTTTTATATGAGAAGTAATATGGTATATTTTCCTGTAAAAAAAGCTGTATCAGAAACACCACAAAACACATCAGCCTCTCAGACAAAAAGTTCTGTTTAAATTTAATTATACCACACAGAAACAAATTTTCTTATGTAAAAAGGCTGAGATGTACAGGCTGAATTCCTGTCTAGCTCCATATTACATATGTACGCATAACTCTATATTGCAAAAAGGTAGAGATAGTTTGTAGTTTGTGCTCCATTTACCCCTCAGATGATTTCAGACATTTACCTGTAGAGGTATAGTGCCTGTTTGTCCAATACAGACATATCAGAATTCTCTTTATTAATAAAGCTTTTCTCTGTCTGCTAGATTTCTATCTGTGCACAAATTTAAACAGTTTAATAAACAGAACCAAAAAAACCACCCCAGTTACTTTCATTTGACACATTAAACAAACAGAAAAGCTTCTCTTTTATAAATCCAAGCAGTTTCTATACCATTGGCAGTAGCAGAAGGGTTGCTTTCTTCTGCCATAAAGCAGTTAGGGCATAAAAGAAAAGCCTTCTCCAAATCTTTGACACTGCAGACAGAGGTATTCCACAAAATCTTAGGCAAAGTGTGACACCAATAAGATTCTCCACAAAGCCTCATGAGAAGCACAGTGGAAAATTATGAGACTCTGACAGTCTCCTGCACAGAAACAGAACAAAAGCCACTGTTTACTTTGTGCCCCCTGCAGTGGCATGACGGAGGTACAGCTTATGATGAATCACAGCAAAAAATGCTACGTGGTAAGTACCTACAGAATAAATTGAATTTTTGTTCAGTAAAACCACCTGATAAATTGCTTTTACTATGCACCCCTGGCTATCTTCACCTGCCCTCTGCCCACAAATCTGTCTTTCTCTCTCCACTTTCTAACATCCCAGGTATCAAGCCATAACGCAGAGCTACTATTTAAAAATTATCCTCCATCTAAAAGAAAATCTTTTTTTCTTCCAAAAGACATTAAAAACCACATAGCAATTAACTAGAACACACAGAGGCATTAGTGACCCCCAGTAAGCAATGATCTCAAACTCTGTGCACTTCGCACAGTTGAGGGAATAGATGATAGAAATGTCACGTAACTTTACATGACTAGAGAATTACAACTTCTAGATTGACTTTTATTGTCAGTGGAGAGAAACAGACACTTCTGTTGTATTTTTGGCACTAACCTCAGGATGATCTTGACCACGTCCTACAAAAGTCTTTTATTTTTAATTGTCTACAAAGGTCTTGGTTGTGGGGTGTCTACACACCACCAGTTCACATGTGGGTGCCTGTGTTGGGAGCATTTTAAGTTAGGTAAGATATATCCTATTCTCAGTGTAAAACAATTAGCAAGCTCTGTCTTGTTTAGCATTGCTCTAAGTTACATAATACAGAAGAGTATATGGGCAAAATATAGTGAACACTTTGCTTAGCAATAGGGAGAGGACCATAATTCACATACCATGTGTCCTGGGTTCAACTGCAATGGTTATTTTTCTCCTTCCTAGTAGCTGATGCAGTGCTGTGTTTTAGCTTTAGCCTGAGAACAATGCTGTGACACACAAAATACTTGGTGTGCCTGGAAGGCAGTCTTGCAATGACTGGTCACTGAAAAAATATACCTTGAAAAAAATAAAGCTAAAAACTTCAGTAAGTGTGCTACCTCCACTTTCACACAAAAAAGAGAAACCAATCTACAGAAAAAAAACCAGATGGTTAAGTACTGTCAAATGCTTCAAGTAAATACAAAATATTAAATGGCTTGTAGCAAAAGCAAATATTCTAAGATGATAACTTCTCACAATGATTGCTAGCAGAAAACCCTCACAAAAAAAAAAAAAAAAACAACACCCTGCTGGACAAGCATAAAAGTTCTGCTCTGAAAAACAGTATCACTGAGCAGAAAAAAAGAAATATGAAAGACAGCATGTGAAAGCATTTCTCAAAGAGCACCTAACGCCTGTAATTCCTTTCTTCTCTCTTTCAAATGCCATCATAGTTAGATCCTTGTTTGTACTCACCATGTTGTTTAGCAGGATGAGAAAGGCTCAGACATTTATTCAATATAAAAATGCCATTACTAGGAAACAACTAGTAATAGAACTACAATGGAGATAATCATAGAATCATACAATAGTTAGGGTTGGAAAGGACAAGCATCAAACTTGAAAATAGCAAGTTTATTCTCCAAAATAATTCAAACAAAAACATCATATTGAACATGTACAGATAACACTGATGCTGTGCCCCATGTAATAAGGCTGCTGCATAATCTTCAGGGGACAATCTTTCACCTAAAAAAACCCCTTATCCATAAAGAAATGCCCAGAATTTAAGAAGAGCAAAGGCTTTGTAAAGCTGACTTAATAACATTCAGCAGACACTGAAAGACAAGGAAGACTGAGCCAAATATGAAAGAGGCTTCCCTCCCCTCAAAATCTTATCAAGCAGCCAGCTGCCTGTAATAAGTGTTGTTGTAGAGAGCAAACTGAAGATCATCTTTATGGAACCGTGAGCTTTTAAGTGCCAGCACAAAAGCTTCAGTTTAATGGTTTGTAAAGCTAGCTTCCCAATAAATGTAAGAAAAGGTCATTCTTGATTGGAAACTGCATTTTGATCATAAGAATTATCTAATCAACTTGTGAACATGCTTTTCTTTTATTACCAAGATGAAATAAGCAAAGGACCATTTGCAGAATGGAGGTTTTAAGAGATTTTTCATAAGTTTCATTCAATGAAGTGATCCTGTTATGTACTATATGGCAGAGCTTTGACTGACAAGTAGTGAAACATAAGGAGACATTTTCATTTTACATGAATTTACTATCTGCAGAACCCAAATGTGTTTATTATATCATACATCTCACCAGTTCTCTTCCCTTTCCCACACATTCATCACCTTTTACCCATATTTAAAATAGTACAGTGTGGTATATAATAAAGGTATTTGCATTCACCCAGAGAAATCTGCAATATATAAAAAGAACCATATAAAGAGAAAACCTAATGCAGCATGTGCAGCATATTCTTTAGGCTTTGGCAGCCGGTTCCAGCAGACATGATGGTCAATTTTCCAAGTCACCTGCTAAAGACTATCTTGCAAACCCAGCTCTTCTCTCATGCTTCTTTCATTCTCCCACACAGATTCCATGGCAAATTTCATGTTCCTCTTTAAGACTTCAGTGCAAAAGTCTCTGCACTACTTACATGTGAGTGTTTCAAGCTGTACTGGACCTCTGCCTTTTGGCTCTTGACACACAAACATCTGACATTTCTCCAATATCATTAATCTTAATAACCGAAGTATAAAACCAAATTTATCAGTCTAAGGAAGATCTACATAGGCAGTCTTATATTCTAAATGATAACAAGTCATTTTAGAGGGATTGATTACTTGAACATTACAATAGAATATACTAATAAAAAAGTAGTAGAAGTGATAAAATTAGCAACTTCACTCAATGCTATCATTAAAGAAATTCCATCTACAGTTCACACAGTAATACTTTCTACATCAAAACTAGGCCCAGGCACACGCTATTATATGGAGGAAGCCCAAGTAACACAGGCCTGAAGAGAGTAGCGGAATGTATTTCAAACCAGAGGCTGCTGACTGTTTTGTATATACTCGCTCATAGGCATTTCAGAGGGTTTTTTTTAATTGAATTTTGAATAAAATTTGGTTTCAAAAGCCATTCAAAGGAGGTTGCTCTGTAGATTGAAGTAAACTTCATCTTACTCTCCCCTCATTTCCAACTAATATTTTCACAGAACTTTCTCCACCAGCAGCTCCCAGTATATTTAATGACAAAGGCTAAAGAGGGAGAAAAGACCCCCATGTGAAGCTGTTAACAAATACTGTTGAAGAATTACACTGTCTGAATATCTGGGTTAAGGTCATACCAATAGAACAGGAGATAAATGGCTTTCCTCGTGGGCAGGTGACAAGGATTGCACAGAAAACTTCTCATTAAGTCTTTACTGTACATTATTCCAATGCTCCTCATTCCTTCTCCTGGGAACCACCACAAAGGTGTGTATGGATGGCACCACCTCAGAGGGGTACAGTTTGAGCATACTGAAAGGCACTGAAGAACAACTCTCTGTACACAGAATGTGGTCTAATATACTGGCACTTGGGTAAAGGCAAGAGAGCATTAGTCATTAGGTTTTTTACACTTGAATGTATTAAACAAAGTTCAGGAAGCTTCATAAAGGTTAAAGCTGCTACTGGATGACTGCCATAGTGCAGCAGAGACCAGGCATGGAACCATGCCTAATTACAGACCAAGTTTAATACACCAGATGATCTGGCTGTGCAGAAGTCTGTCAGGAACCATCAAGAAACATCACCTTGGGCTAAGAAGAGGCAGCTTCCAAACCTTTATTTCCTTACTGAAATATTTCTGAAAGTGTACCAGAAGGCAGTTTAAAAATTAGCTGTGTTTTACATTCTAATGAAGCTTTTAAAGTACTGAAAATTGGTGGGGAAATTCAGCACATACCTAGAGCAAAAGAAGCTACAATATGCTACTTAATGATGTGAACACAGAGTATCCTGAACTTGACTTCTGATTATGACCATTACTTCCATATTACTTTATTATGCAGGTATTTTACACAGTATCTCTTGTCTTTGATAACCAGTAGTAAATTAAGGCAGACTCAAGAGTTTCTGGAATACAGTGAATTATTTCCTTAACTACCAGTAATCACAGATACTGTATTTCCACAAAAGCAGCATTAGCGCCTGATTAATTTTTATCAAAAAGGGAACGCAAGGAAGCATGAGACAACCTTTCAAACTGCTGTCCACACTACAACCAGAGTGAAGTGGAAACACCATCATTCAGGTAATAACAAAGGCTAATTCAGTCATTTTCGGCATTTTTTGATTAATTTTTTAATGCATTTTCATTCATTTTTTAATTCACTCCTTACAAAAGATTAATATGCATGTATCTCTGAACACACTATGTTCATTTTACTTTAGTATTTCTCACCACATAGGTCTCAAAAGCAGGACAGCGAAACCCTCAAGCCTGCGGATACCCACTGGGGACAGCAGTGCAGGCAGGACAGCTGCTGTGCTCCTAGGGAGATGGACCTGCTGCCTCCCCAGATGCCTGCTTGCTGTTTTACACCTTCCCTCCAGACCCCTTCTTTAGCAAACAGCTTCAAGAAGCCCCTGTGCCAGGAGGTATTTGCATACTTCTATACAATGCAACAAATTTTGAGGCATACATTTGCAGTGACTCCCTAAAAACCAAGCAAGCTACAGCACACAAGCTAAAGGTGCATACATCATGTCAACACCCCACATGGCATCATGCCACAAGAGGAACACAGAACTGCCTGGGGCATGTGTTCCATGCCCCCCTCAACATTTTGGGGCCACCCTTCCTGGCCATTGCAGGAAGCACAGCCTGCCTGGCAGCAAAGTCCCACACTGACCACCCAAGACAGGGCTGCATGACTGCCCCAAGGCAGGCCACCCTCCTCCTACCTGCAGCCCAGTCCAATTATTATAACCCCATCCACTCAGCCCAAAAGCCAAAAGCGCGTTCTCAACCTTTCTACATAACCAGCTTTCCCAAGGACTCAACTATGATCTCTTCTCACACCAAAGGTACAGGGGCTTCACACCAGCTGCCCTTCCCTGCACACGGGCTCTGCAGGCAGAGGTGAGCTACACCAGCCGTTTCTGAAGATGACAAAGACGGGGAACATGTCAAAGGCACATGCCTCTGCTGGAACGTGCCTCTGGGGCAGCTGAGGGAAACTTGGGTGAGCAGGGGCATTCACAGAGCCTATCTGCGCTGTCTCTTCACCAGAGAGAATGGGCATCCAGAAACATGGCCAGCTTGGCTGTGACTAGAGCCTTCTTTCCTGCCAGGCAAGAACAGCTCTCAGCTGCTCAGGGGATCAGTATTTCAAGAGACAAGTCTTGTCGTTTATCTGCCTGTGCATTAAAGAAAGACTTTACCATTACCTAGCACAGTGAAGACATAAACTGCATAAATACCGCCTATCACAGCTGAAATGCCACACCTGAGGGGTGGGAGCTGGCACTGCGTGCACGCATCAGCACAGCATGAACACTTCAGCACAGCATGACTGCTCCTGCATGTCACTGACTCTCTTTTCTCCCCCCCGCCCCCATTGCCAGATCTTACATTTCTTGCAGCTCCCAGCACTTAATAGCTGTTTTTACAAACAGTCAACCATGCAAAACCTGCTTGAGTTATACCTTGGTTTAAGATACATCTCATGACTGCAGTGTACATGTAGGGAAGTTTTATGCAGCTAAGTAATGATTTGAAAAAGAACAGAAATGCAAAATTATTATTTATCTGAAAGGAGCCTACAGAGATGCTTGGGAGGGACTTTTCATTAGGGACTGTAGTGATAGGACAAGGGATAACCCTTTAAAACTTGAACAGGGGAAGTTTAGACTGGATATGAGGAAGAAATTCTTTAATGTGAGGGTGGTGAGGCACTGGAATGGGTTGCACACGGAAGTTGTGAATGCTCCATCCCTGGCGGTGTTCAAGGCCAGGTTGAACATAGCCTTCGGTCATACAGTTTAGTGGGAGGTGTCCCTGCCCATGGCAGAGGGGGTTGGAACTAGATGATCTTAAGGTCCTTTCCAACCTTAACTGTTCTATGATTCTATGATCCTATTTAAGTAGCTTGAGAAATGGTCAGCATTTTAGTAATATTCTTGGTGAGAATGACCAAGAAATACAAGACAACACAAACTAATGTTTTGAAAATGTCTGTGGTTTTGGTCTAAATGTTTTTTGGCTGGCTGGTTGGTTTGCTTATTTCCAAACACCGAGTAAAAAAATTGAACGGTATCTATTTTATCCAGTTATTAGAACTGCTTTGAAAAAAAACATAAATCATAAAACTTGGTTTCGTAAAAATTCTTACTTAACTTACTTTTCACAGGCTGAATTCAGCTATGACAGAAGCAGAGATTAACCTCTTTGAATGATATCAGTGCAGAATTTTACCATTAGTTCTCTTGGTAGCTTCTCCAACTAGGCAAACCTACCACCTGTTCTACACCCTCCCAAATTTATGCATCAAACTGAGATGCATTAATACTAAACTATCACACAATGAGCTTTATAATGAAAAGCTCTTTAGAAAATGACAGAGACAATCTAGCCCTGTTAGGACACCTATTGTAAGTTTTACAGACTCCACTGTAGGGAAGGAAATTTGGACTGTGTTTGCCACTGCCTGATGCTGGTTCTCAACAGCCAGGCTCCAACAGAGATTGATCATGCTGACTTCTGGCACTGCTGCCTCTGCCCTGCAGCCTTCACATTGAATGGGTCATCTTGGCAGAGGATGCCATTCTGCTAGACTCTGTATTCAAACTCCTCCACTGACCTTTCAATTTGTCTTGAGAGACTCACTTTACCATTTTTTCTTTCTTGTTTAAGACTTTAGCAGAGACTATTTTGGTGCTCTCTTGGCACGTATGCTTTAATGCCACTGCCACTGGTCCTGCTGCTACTGCCAGCAGCACAGTAAAAACCATCACTTCTGTAAATCAGTTCCTCCAGTACAATCTCAACACATCCAAGTGAACTGCAACAGGACTGCAAAGCTTTGCACAGAAAGCACAGCATCCCCTGCAAGGTCAACAGCTCCTCTTTTGTTCAGGTGGACTAGGAAGAACCACGCTGCCAGCATCAGCTAATCTGAAACCCAGGGCTCAGCTTCAGGCAGGCTATTGGGGCTGCGGATGCTGGAGGGAGTGTGCTCTCATGATTCCTTCCAGCGATGCTGCTCAGGGCACTGACCTCTAATACTGAGGAGGGCAGCTGCCAACTAAAGCCTGTCTGCAGGGCTTTGCCTCAGTGGTGTATGACAGCTACTGACAGCTAAGCTGTTTCCTGACATCTTTCTCACTCAGCTGCGCTTCTCTTACTTCTTTTTATGTAGACTCTTTTGGTTTTGTTACAATGCCGAATATTTTCGCTAGGCTCCTTAAATAAACTTTAATCATATGAATGCAAAAAGGTGAAACTGAATGACACTTAAAAGAAACATAAGATTTTGCAAGTAGCTTTGATGTTCTCTAGCTTTTTATTTATAGAATACAGATTAACTTCCTTTAGTTAACATTTACTGTTGTTTTATAATAGGCACTGCAAATGCTTTGATAAATGAAAGGTTTTGCTTCAGCTCCTGCTAAGTGCCCTGACTTACTGTAAAAATGTGTTTCTGATTGAGAAATGAAACAAGAAAATCTCATCTGATTTTGGATGGCTATGAAATAAAGCAATTGCTTTGAAGCTGTGAAATTTGATTTCTTTACTCATGTGTAACCCATAAAATTCATCCTCAACCTAACCCACATATCTGCATTGGATGAACACAATCAGTAAGTCCACTCTGTAGCTATGTACCCTTCCTTGCATGACTACATTGTTTTGCTAAGACTCTTCACATCCCTTTTTTTCTGCTTCTTGCATTTCCATTAGTATCACCTCTCTACAATACATTGGAATACATTGGTTCTGAGGTGCATGTCAGACTTTTTTCATTAAATATGGAGCTTTTTGAAATTTTCTACAGATGTCAACCCAAAAATGGCAAATATTCTGTGACTTTCTAGGGTCACTAGAAAGAATTAGTAGTGAATTATATTATGAATAATGCACTCTTAGCTGTAGTGGCTACTGGGTGGCTACTTCTATTTCTCTTATTTCCAAGCAAGCACCTCATGTTGTTTTCATACCTGTCACTGCTCTCAGTCTCACTGTTTCTAAAACCAATGCTTTGGTCAGAGGAGGTTTTCAATTCAGTACTTTCAGAAACAGACAGATAACCTGAAATTCAATAACAAAGGTCTTAAAACAGCAAAAGTGCTAAGTCACTTCATGTGCAGTATAAGTGGAAGATAATGACCCAGAAGCATGAAGGATGTTTCACAAACTTCCAGTTGTCCCCACAAGCTCTATCCATACCAACAAATTAAACAGGCATCACCTCTGTTGGTAGGTTTTTATAGAAAAATGTCAGAAAGCAGGCATAGATAATGCACCCCTTTAAAGTCTGTATGGTGTGCAAACTGCTATTTCCAATCACGTAGCTTTCTAAATACTTCTCTTTTCTATCACTCCCCCTTTTTTTTCGTTCATATTCTGGTTTCCCATAGCTGCATTCAGGACAATGGTGAAGTTCCTTTCACCGAACCCAGATGCCCTCTTGTGAGTTAGCAATGTGCATTTGAGTATTCTCAGGTCATAGTCGAAAGTGAAGTCAGAACCTGAGGGCACTGGATGAATGCTCCCAACTGTGAAGCTACATGTAAAGGTTGCAGCTTGGCTATAAAATAGAAAAAGTTAGCTATTTGTCCAAACTCAGAAGGACCATTTTCAGGGATTGATGCTAGATTCAGGGTTATTATTTTCAATCTTTTAGAATTCAGAAATCAGATGTTCATGATGGTATCTAATTTGTAAAAAATACACTCCTCCACAGTATAAATTGGTAAATACTCTCATCAAAACGTGTGTTTTTCTCCTCAGATTTATATGATCATACAACTATAACCCCTTGGTATTTGCTGTTTCCACTAGCTATAAATGCAATAGCAGTGAGACTCACTGCTTCATCACCAGAAGACACCACTTGACATACAGTAAACCTTGAGTTACTAAAACATACAGTTTATTTCTCCTGTGAGTTTGGGGCTTATTTTGTTTGTTTGCTTTTGGTTTAGGGTTTTTTGGTTTTATTTGTTTATTTTTAAAGAATCTCTCCTTCCAGTCTAGTAAATTCTTCTTATTTAGCTGATTTCATCTGCTAGGTGATTTCAGGATAAAAAAAAAAAATATCTTTTTTTCATTTCTTTGTAGGCTTTTTAAACTATTGAGGGCTCCTTTCTTAGCACTTTTTCCATCTAATTGGCCAAATGAGTAAAGAGCGCTCAAAGAATCAGCACATTCCTTTTATTCAAATTTATACCCATGTCGTTTTCAGTATTTAATGATTTCCAGCTCAGTTTTGCAAAAATAATATTTGAGGAATTGGACACGCTTGTTAGCTGCATTCCTCTCCTCTTTCAGCTGCCTCCTGCTCTTTTCTGCAGACAGAATGCTCTCTTCTCATCTCAGCTTTTTAACCCCGAGGACTTGAGTTCTATTTTTAGCCTTTGTATGAATTTCTAATCTAATGCATTTAAAAAACCTATCACAGATGTCTAAAACCTTGGAAGTAATTAATTAAGTACTGCTATTTCCAGACTAAACCAAAACAATTTGTCCTTGCATGTAAAATGGCATAATTGAGTAGTATAAATGTTCTCAGGCCAAGTCTTGCTATGAATTATTTAGTTCATCGCTGCTAATTAAAAGACCTATCAGAGGATTAATGTCTCATAACCTGACAAACTACTTTACTAAGTGACAAATTATCCATATAATGACCTCAAACTAAATTTTTATATCTAGAATAGTAATTTGCATAAGTATACAAAATCTATTGAAATAGAGAATATTCTCCCTTGATATTCAAAACATAGATTATCAATCCGCAATCAAGAAAGAAATTTGGAACAAATATAAATCTATTCCAGAAAACATAATTCACTGGATATCTAATTTTTCAGCATTTACATAAATATTAGTTTGTAAGGACAACTTCTATGAATACTGCAAAATAACATAATAATGATAAGAAGTGAAAACACAGATGCCCTCATGGAAATAGGACTTATTTTCCATGCATCACATACATTTCCTGGTTATAGAGTTTGTATTACAAACCTACATCACATACTATAACCTTGAAAGTGGTTGTGAAAAGAAAATAATGTCAGTGGTTCAATAAGGTAGTGAAAGATGAAATACAGAAATACAGGTGAACAGAGAAAGATGAAATATTAGGTCAACATAGAACAACTGCCTATATTGACGTAAGGAGGGAAAGCAGAATGCAACGGTATGCTGCCACAAATCAAATTTTCAGAATAGTTTAGTTGCCAAAAATCGAGAAATTTAAATATTAACAGTAAAAAAAATTTCCATAGTGAAAAAAATAACAGGCAGTAATGCTTTATAAGCACCCCCTCCATTTTCTAGGGCCCTAAACCTTTGTATTTCCAGTACTAGAGGTCCAGCTCTTCTCCAGTTCTACTGTTTAACTGGGACCCTGGTTTCTGAGAAAATTACTAAGCTGGGAGAAAGAGCTGCATGGAGTAGAAAAATGAGAAAAGACAGATTAAAACAGAATCACAGAATAGTTAGGGTTGAAAACAACCCTAAGGAAATGACTAGTTCCAACCCCCAAATGGGGTACAGTAGTTGATAAGGGGCTTGTTAGTGGCTGAAGGATTCAAGATGAAAAGGTGCACCAACATGGAAAAGTGTAAAACCCTAAAGGGAAAAGCCACAGATGCTGGTCAAGTGAGTTGGGAATCACTGGGTCACAGGTCTGAGCTGCCAGTGACAGCAGTGATGACAGAGCTGGTGGCAGACGGCAGCTCAGCAGCACTGCGGAGCCAGTGCCGGAGGCTGCAGAGGCTGACTCTTCCTCGCTAGGCTCATGCTGGCCGGAGGTGGAGCAGGCTCAGCCTAAGAGCTAATGCTAATGCTTATGGACTGATGCTTTGCCTAACAGCTCATTAAATCCTACATATATTCTGTGTGATAGTTAGGCAATAATTGCTTCACACTTTATGTTGTATGTATCCTGTATCCTAAACCTGAACAAACTGATCCAAAGAGGAAAAAATGCCTGCCACTATTATATTTCTTCCTCTGAATACATGACCTATTTCTGTTAAGCACAGCAGATCAGGCTATGACTGGACAACTTCTGAGTCCCAGATTTCCAGACTCTAAGCCAAATTAGACATTATTTCTGGTTTCTTTCTGTCCTGCTTTTACCAGGCCACAAGTTCTCTTGTCTCATTTTAGCATCTGCATAAAAAATTATAATCAGCATTCATATTCCAGTCTATATATTCCATATTCCAAGACACACAAATAAGTGCTTAGAAAACGTAGAGAATATTAGGTCTCTCTGTCTTTGATCCCACAAACTGTCATTTAAAAAACATAATCATAACAGACAATGCTGAGCAAAACTCCCTTCAGTCTCATATACACCAAATGCCTGCAAGATGAAAAATAGCCAGAACATCCAATTTGATTCAAAAATAAAAAGGAACACATGAATTTGGAGCTGACTTTAATAATTCTGGAGAAAGCACATGAAAAAAACAGGTTTCAATGAAGAACCCATAGCAGGAAAAGCTAGCAAATTCCCCAAATCCATAAGAAGCATGATTTTAGTGCTCATCTAGAATCAAAACCAGAAAACAGCTAAACCAGAGTGAAATTTAAAACCAACAGTCCTCCCTAACCAGGCATTTAGCAAGCCTCTCGATTACCTAACCTTACAAAATTGCTTTTTAGGAGGAAAAAGCCCTTTAGGTAATAGAACTGGTGCCTATGAAAATGGGGCACTAGTTAAACTGCATATATTTTAGTAAACTTAGCAGAAGAGTCTTTAGGGTTTGGTTTGCTTACTCTTGGAATAGAGCTTACATCTTCTAAAACATAATTAAAGGATCTTCAAGATTCCCGCTTGAAAAATGGAAGAGGAGAGAAATAAAACACCTGTACCATATTATAGACATACAAACAAGTATTACAGGCTGTTTAAACTACTGGAGAAGCCTATTTTTAAAAGTCAGAATAAGCACAACGCAAAATATCCTGCAATTTCTCCTTGAGTTAATGCTCAGCAAAATGTAGAGTGTAACATAGAAAATATAGTGCCTTTAAATCAATTATAACTTTCTTTGTATTATCCACTCTCCATTTAAGAACGTCTTCAGTAAAAATATCCCTTTGGCTTTAGAATTCAGGAAGCATCAGACTGACTGTACGTCTGTATTCTGTGTTTTGTACAAGCTACAAATACACACAAACCCTTCTGCAGAGTTGAAGGAAAAAAACAAAACAACCCACCAAAAAACAAAAGGAGTTTTGCAGGGTTCATCTTTCTCAGGGTCTCCATCACTATATGTCTCCTATACAGCTTGTCCTCTGTACCAACTATTTGTTAGGAGACCCAGTGGCTTACCTGTGGGTTGTTAGCTTGGTTGAACCCAGTGATAAAACACTGTCATGGGTTCAGCAGTAGCAGTCATTTTTCCCCTTCTTGGTAGCTGGTGCAGCACTGTGTTTTTGACTTGTG
>JANRGW010014750.1:0-19358 GCA_024733675.1 Psilopsiagon aymara | reverse complement strand
CAGCCCCAACTTTCTCATCCTATCTTCATACGGGAGGTGCTCCAGTCCCCTGATCATCCTCGTGACCCTCCTCTGGATTTGTTCCAACAGTCCATGTCCTCCTTATGTTGAAGATGCCAGAACTGTACACAATACTCCATGTGAAAAGGTCATAACACTGAGTTACGGGGAAAAAATACCATCTTCCCCTTTAAAATCTTGCTACCAAGCTCACAGAGGAGCAGCAGTTTGGAGTTAGATCACTATAATAGGGAGATGCAGAGAAGGAGGTTGTAGGAGTACATATTAATATATATATATATGTGTATATATGTGCACATACATCACATGGAGATGGTTGCCATCAGGTGTGGTGTGCGTTATATACCAATTAGTAGTTCTCTGGAGATGACCTACCTAAATTCCTTGTTGTTTTGCAGCTTGTAATGCATCTGTAACAACACAATGCTGATAAAATTTGTATTGCAGGGCCCCATCACCTAAAGTCCTTACTCACTACAGAGAAATTAATTTTAAGTGATTTTGGAGATTTACAGGAATTCCTTTCCCCCTCTATGAATGTGACAGTGCTGAATTTACAAGTAATCCAAGGAGAATGAAAAACCTTTCAATTTGAAGTAAGGAAACTCTCCATGAGCAGCATAGACACAGTACTGTTAGTACTATTGTATATACACTCAGTGCTCAGTTTTGGTTTTATGGTGTGGTGAACTTTTTTCCCCTTATATTGGGGCAAGTCTGTTTCATATGAACCACTGTTTTCATGTGAAGCAAAATATAACCATCACCCAGTACCTTGCTATATAACTTCTCCGATGAGATTTTCAACCCTCTCATCATAGTACTGGGTCAAAGGCTGATTGCTGGTGAGTCATCTGTTTCCAGCTTTTTGAAGAAGTGATAAAATATAAAATGTGTTTGCACTCAGGTACCTGGATTTGTCATCTCCAGGTCACTACACAGCAGCTTACTCAAAGGAGCCAAGGGGATTATAAAGCACCTCCAGTGCTCAGAAGTAGCTTTTGTGTGATGTAAAATCTGTCCCATGCTTTCCTGATTGGGAAGAAAGCATCTGCAGTGTTAGAGTCATTAGCCTTCATAGATGTGGGCAGGTACCATCCTGCATAAGGGTGGTACCATTGCTATTGCTGTTACCATAAAGATAACACATCTTTGGTGAGTTGGTTTCAGTTTGACTCTGTGGAAACTTTAGGCAACAGCTTTTTTAGTTATATCATGGTATCTAGCAAGAGCTTTTAATCAAAATAAACAGGAGTGAGGTTGCTTTCAGGGCAACAATGGTCAAGATAAGAATGAATTGAAGCAAGCCGACTGGAAATGTATTTCCTTTGAGAAAGTGAGAAAGAAATAAGAAAAAAGCAGTAAGAAACTTGTCTCATTGGGGTCAGACTCTGGTAAAGGCTTCCCCAGAGTGGCAGCTATAAGAAAACTGTTGGATTTAAGATAGAATTTAAATACATTTGTAGGGGAGTTCAATGAATATGATACCTATAAAATTATGAGATCAGATATGTCCCAAGAGGCGCCTCCGGTCCCCAGTTCCTTTTGAATTCTTTTTGTATTTAGGACCCATTTTTGCCCTTCAGGTTCATCAGTTTTGCTTCCATGCTGTAAAGAAAGAATAAATCCAGTATAAGGATGCAGAAGCAAAGATTTCCCAACAAACATGCATTTTGATTGAGAACATGTTGGGTACCCAGCAAATCCTTCTTTAGGAAAACCTTTAATGAAGATGTGCCACTTCTTGCATTTGCCTCCGTCTTTGCCTTTCTAGGCAATAGTTCTACTTTGCTGTTGAGTTGTGTTGAACTGTGCCCCCAGCAGTGCAGTTACAGGAGAAAATTGAAGATGGGGCTATAGGTCAGACTGAAAAGTCTTTGATGAAAATGAGATCTTTTTTTTTGTCCTGCTCAAGAAATCTGTGCATCCTTTTAAAAAATAAATTAGCCAACATAAATTGAAAATTCAATTGTAGAGATAGTTGTCATAGCTATCTGGTTGATCTCTGATTAAGCTGTGGTCTTAAAGCTGTCTTTAAGACCACAGCTACAGCAGTGGTCTTAAAGTTGGTTGGTGCTCAAGAGACCCCTTCCAGCAGAGAGGCCAGGCAGCCAGGGGCATCAGCCTGGTACGAGAGACTATGGCTTCCCATGTTTCCACAAGCAGCTCCAGGCCACCATCTTGGGCCCTCCTGACTGTATGGTTTGCATCTAAAGTACCTTCCACCTTCAAGATGGATAACTCTGGGGAGGCTTGTAGCCCTGCTGGAAGTCAGGTGTGGAGCTCCAACTGACAGTGTCCAGAGTAGACTAGTGTGGGTTTGTACAATGAGGATTTCTGTTCCTAAAATGTTCAGGTGCTGAATTTTGTCTGAGGGGAAGAAAGGTATGACGTGAAGAAAGAAATGTTACTGAACAAGTGCAGTTCAGCTTGTCTCCATAGGAGAGGTGCTTCAGCCTTCTGATCATCTTTGTGGCCCTACTCTGGACCCACTCCAACAGACCCATGTCCCTCTTACGTCGGGTGCCCCAGAGCTGAACATAGTACTCCAGGTGTGATCTTATGAGATCAGAGTAGAGGGGCAGGATCACCTCTCTTGACATGCTGGTCATGCTCCTCTTGGTGCAGCCCAGGGTATGATGGGAATATCTGTCTGTAAATCATGTCACTGTGATGCATGTGGTTTTGCCACTTCAAGGAATTAGTAAGCAGTGTCTAATTCCTCCAGTAAAGAACAGCGCATTGCTGCTTCATTTTTACCAGTAGGTATTTCTTCATGTAAACAGTTTTCTTACATAAAAAATTCTTTATTTTCATGTGGGGCAGCTGAAAAGTATTTTCATTAAGTAAGTGCACATATCTTCCTTTCTTGTTTTTACATATTTTCTCTGTAATGTGTATTTGTGTAAAACTTTTGTTGGCAGTAGATATATATTAACAGACTTTTGCAAGTATTTTCTTATTACAGTTTTATAGTGCCTTTATAATAAAAACGTAGATACATCTAAAATGCAGGAGCCTGACATACGTTTTATGTTTTGGAATCCCTTTGCTAAAATCTGTGGAGACTAGCTAGTTTTCATGCTAAAATATCACTTTCCTTCAAGTACAGATTTTTATGCAAAATTATGTTAATAAAAGAAATTGCTTTTTAATCCTACTGTAAACAAAAATGCAGCCTACTGTAGCTTTGCAAGTTAAACATAAATTATTAAGTAGTTTTTTATAATATTCTTTCACTCTTAATTTCAGTCACCTGCAATACCTAAATACTTAGGAATAATAGATAAATAGCTCTAACAAAAAGCGAAACACTGAATATTTTAGAAGACTGCAAGCTCCTTTTCATTGGGTCTGCTGTTTGTTATTGTCACTGTACATTACGAATAAGAACACCTGCAGTTGTTCTCCAATTAATATACTTTTGAATTAGAAGAAAGGGCAGAACTACGGTGCAGCTGGCAAGTCATCAGCTAACATCCATTGCAAGCATTTAAAACACCTCTTCAGTGCGCTTAATGATAAAATACATAGGGCTGGCTCTTCTGACAACCCATGGAACATGATAGATGATAGTAACCTTTTCTCTAAATTAAACCAGAAAACCAGGAGCTGGCAGGGCAGTGTGATCAGGCACACAAGCCTTGGGATGGCAGCTTCCTTTTCTGTTTCTCACTCCATAGATACGTTTTTATTATTTATTTCAAGATTCTGTCAATATATTCTGGGATATATTCTCATTTCCACTTCATTCTGCCTCCTCCCTTTGCAGTTTCAAATTAGCTATATTTGTACTTATTCAATGTAGCAGTGGTTAGCACAGGCCAGAGCACTGCCTGGATTTTTTTCCCTCTTCTACATAAAAGCAAACTAGGAGTGCAAGCAGCTCTCTGCTACTTGCAAATGAGGTATAGGTTGAGAATATCTTCACTCTCATTTTGTAATTTCTCATACTTGCCTAAATAAAAGGAAAAAACACTGAGTGAGCTTTTTTGAAATGAGTTTACATTACATAGAAGGAGCTAAAGAGCATACTTGGCTCAGGCATCTATTTTTTTGCTTAGGGAAACATCTCCTCTAAGAAAGTGTACCATGGTGCTATTTTCTCTTCAAATTTCTTGTTGTGGTTATGTTTTGTTTGGGTTCTTTTCTGCTGTGGTCATCTACAGCTGTTTGTAAATTCTTCAGAATAATAATTTACACCAGAAAATAGGAATCTACCTGATTTCTCAAGAACCATCTACTTTCCTCCATTTTACTGTTAACAGTGATTAAAAAATTACTATTGTTTTCTTCTCTAAGACACCCAAATCTGGTTATTTCTAGTTGCAGCTAGGTTTTTACTCTTTTGAGTATCTATCCCTCCTATTAGATGCTACTGGTAACTCTTTTCAGGTGTTTGAGTAGCTGTGCTCTGACGGCAGGCGTGAAGTCATCTGTTTGTTTTCTAAGCAGAGACCAAATGTTTGTTCTGGGGTAAGCAGCCTGATTTGCAGTTAAAACCTAAACTAAAGCAACATCGTTTTGAGCTACAAACCAGCCACATCTTAAGCTTCATGTGACTCAAAAAGAAAAATGTGAGACTCGGAGGTGATCAGCTTCTTCACTGAGCTGTACATCTGGGGTATTTGCTTATGCAGGTGAAGAACAATGTGTTATTCTCTTCCCTGTGGTAACAGAGTAGAATCCAGATTTGTACCTTAGACTAGTTCACTCTTGTTCTATGCAGACATGGCGATAAAAGGAAGGCAAAGGGCTATGTTTAGAGAATTAGGCCAATGAAAACTTACCGGTTCACTTTAGGGGCCAGTGATAAATCTGTCTCCAGGGAGGACTTCAGCAAGTGTTGAGGCACATCACCTCCAGCTCTGACCACCTAGCATGCTTCCAGTTGCTCTGAGCAGTAAGTGCTGTAAAACATACTGGGAAGACTAAAGATCTGAAGTCCTGCAGGGTTATACCTGGCCCATGAGAGATGAGCTCATTTTGTGACTGACAGTACAAGAACTTTGCACAGAGTCCTGTGACTACAGCACTCCAGTTATACCACTGCTAGCTGTTAGACTTATCCATCAGAAGTCTAGCTTTTGCATTTTATTCTAGTGTTTAAAATATTCACACTAACCTTTAGTATATTCACAGTATTGCAGGCAGGAAAAATTACACTGGGATGAAGGAACAAGGACAAATATTTCTGAAGAAATTTTAAATAATGGGCAGATCTCTTGTGGCCATTGATTCCTGTGCTTCATGGTGCCAATAACTGTGAATTGCAGCTATCTTTTTCCTCTGAACAGAGCATTACCCCTGAAATGTAGTCATTACCTATTGCTTAGCTCTATTGTCATTGTTATGAGTCAGTAGTTATGATAAAAAAAAAGTACCACTTATTTTACACCGATGTGTAAGATCTGTACATTGTTCATTAATAACTAAAAAGAGTCTTAAAATGTTTTTTGGGAGTAAAACTGCGTGTTTTACAGTTTAAAACCACAATGTTTGGTTTGGTTTGTTGGGTTTTTTTCAGAACCCACATTGTCATTTTCAGTAGCCATAAGTCTCAGGATAAACAGAAAAGACTGGAGGGCTTTTTTTGTTTGTTTGTTTAGGGTTTTGGTTTGATTATTTTTTGATAGAGCAGTTTTAAATAGTCTGTTGTCTCAGGACAGGGCTGCCATAAGGACATATTTGTCACTCTTTGGTGCTAATGTGATTTCCTGACTTTCAATTTAATCCCAGTTGTCGGTAATGTGCTATTTTTTGATTAAATGGTAAGACGT
The DNA here is from genome assembly GCA_024733675.1 of Psilopsiagon aymara. Lineage (NCBI taxonomy): Eukaryota > Metazoa > Chordata > Aves > Psittaciformes > Psittacidae > Psilopsiagon > Psilopsiagon aymara. The sequence goes on along the minus strand of JANRGW010014750.1, from coordinate 13,557 downwards.
GAGATTCAGCAAGGGCAATAATTAAAACTATTTGTTTCACAGACTGTCAGCTGCTATTAGGGATTAAACAAATATAAATTAAGATTTTTTTTTCCCCAAGCCATGTTACAGACTTTGCAAAGTTCACAAACAATTGTAATCCTCGTTTATTGAACACAGATTTAAAAGTAAAGGTCAGTGATGTTTTGGTCACTAAGGAATTTATATAATTGGCAAAACCCAAATATTTAGGTCATTTTTATCTAAAAAGTATGCTGCTTGGGAAACTCTTGCTTCTCGATTGTGGCTCCCCTGCAGAGCTAAGGGACTAAATATTAGCCACATCAACTCAGCAGACATTTGCAGAGCAAAAGGGGCTTTGCAGCTTGTCGCTTTAGACATAGCAGTGGCTCATGCTGCAGGAAGGGCTGAGCAGCAGCAAGAAATGTGGCTGGTGCTGGTGGCTTCTGCACCCTGAGACTGGCCCAGCTCGCATTTATTTCTTGCAGACCTCTGCATCCAGCAATGCAACATTGCTGTCACACCACCTTTGCTCCTTGTGATTTTGCTGCAAGAGAAGTTTTGTTTTCTGCCCTGGCTTGGAATTGCTTGTGGACCTACCACTTTTCCTGTCTTCTCATATTTGGCTGGTCAACGTATTGATTATGTTTCACATAGTATTTCCCTCTTCTTTCTCTAATATTAAAAAGCTTGGGCTTCTCTTTGCTCCGGAGATGGTAAGAGCCATCTGCCCTAAGAACTCATGCTTTCAAGGCTGTTGTCTACCCTTTTGTGGTTTCTGAAGGGGATCGGTAGCACAGATGGATGATCTGAAGAGGGTAAGTTTCATTGCTGCACTGAGAACCCTCCTACCCAGAGCTCCTGAGGAAACCCTCCCTGACATCGCATACAGGCTGCAAAAAGTGATCTGACCCAGTGGGGCAAATGCCTGGCATGCTATTGTAGGAACCACACTTGGTAAGGATGAAGTGAAGCATTTAGGGATTCAGGAAGAAAAGAGTATGAAGAAGAGCTGAAACTATCTGTGAGATTGTCACGTCTGTGAGATTGCCATGATGAAAGGGCAGGTGGAGAAGTGGGTGAAAGTTTACACTGCAGGCGTGCTTTGCATACCACATAGGGAACCGGAGTCCTAATCTTGATTAGAACAATTCAATTCTTCTGTGAAGTACGTATTAAATAACAATAGGCTGCTGCAGAGCTGTGTAGACTTGCAGGTGAGGAGTAGAATTTTAACAAGCAGCCAGGCAGGCAGGAGGAGCAGCAGGGAGGGATGGAATGGGCAGGCTGCGCTGGCATTCCAGCCTCTGTTCAGACCTCAGCCTGTACTTTTATGAGTTAAAAGCAGTTGCTAAACCACAGCATAGTTCTGCATTAATTCCACTGGAATTTTTCCCAGGACGCAGAAGTTTAATCATCTGGAGCATCACTGTGTGTAGTGTATCACCTCGAGCAAGCAAGTGGGGAGGGCTCATTGATTGGACTCTCAAAGCAAATGGATGTGTGTAGCAAAATGGCATTACCAAAGAGTGCAGTTCAATACAAGCTCCCTAACAAAGTGAATTGTTTCAGCACCAGATGAGTCTGTAGCATGCATTTATCAAACCACAAAACCTCACAGTATTTGTTTCCAATTCTGAATAACTGCTCTAACCTTTTAGTCAAAACACCCTATGAATACAAGTGCAACAGAAACTCTCCTGGGCACTTAATAAAAATAAAAGGTTAATTCATAATTTTGTCTATTGATAGTTCTGCATGTGTAAGTCTCTTACTCATGGTTACCTATGCCCTGAATCAGTATCAAAACCCACGTCAGAAGCACTCTGCAGGAGCTGTCTGAGAATGAAGTAAAAGGAGTATAAGATTTTCTGGAAGAAACTCAACTTTTTTGCTTTTTTTAATAACAGATTGGAGAAAGACTTTGGTTGTAGAAGGGATTAAATGTTTTTCTCCTTTCCAGTTTTTCATGTCCTCCGTCAGGCAATGAGATTTGACTGTCACTATGGATCCAGTTTTTGGAATTTGAATTCCTGCAACACAAGCAGGACAGTTGGCTTCGTCATTGACACAGGACTGGGGTGTACTGTGTCATCTTGACAGCAACATGACACTTCTGCTGTGACTTCTGTCATCCGGCAGAGGAAATAGGAACATGGGAAGGACCACATCTGCCACCAAATCTAGTCCTGGCCTTTGCAGGGGAGGCATTTTGACAAATGAGTGGCTCCATCTGCTACCTTAATGAAGACTTAAAAAAACACCTTAGAAATAAGCCTGGATATTAAAATTAACGACTTAAGTAGATATGAAATCTGAGTCTTGGTACTTACCAGTACTTGAACATTTTCAGTGCATCCCACTCCCCTGCTTTCGTTTGTCTGTTCCACTGTCAAAAAGTGTCACCTTCGTTTTTCTCTCTCTGCCGCCTTAAAAATTAACAATATTATCACCTCTCCCCAGGCTAATATTCCCCTCTACACCACCAACCTGCCCTTCTTTCAGACCTTTCTGCTGATTAAATGTGGTGAATTTAAGCTCGCAAGTAATTGTTTTCAAGGTGGATTTTTTTTTGCTGCCATTTCAGACCTCAGGAAGCATTTGTATTGCTGAGAGTTTGCGTGTTTGCTCTCTCTGTTATGAGCCTTGCAGTAAAAGATGCGATGCCTAAGATCTTGTCTGACGTAATTTTAAAGATGATGAATGACAATGAAATCAGTGGCACTATTTGCCTGTCTAATGTTACACATGTTCTTTGGGGTTTTTCTAAATTTAAGTCATCGATAGGTTCCATGTCAGACAGTAAAGAGCCCCAAGGTCGATTGATTCAAACAAAAGGATTTAAGTTACAGAGCTTAAACTCACTTTCAGTCTGCACAACAAAACGCTTGATTTGGATAATCACATTCGGTCCTCCTTTGCAATTTGCATTTTTAGTTATTTTGTTACAACCAGGTTGGTTCTGGTGGGTTAGTAATCATTCAGACACATCAATTTGCAACTGAATATAGCCTTTGCCTCTAAATTTAGTACTTCTTTTGGGTAACTTAGAGGATAAGCTACTTAGTTCCATAATTGTATGGTTTCAGAAATAATATGTGATTTCATGTCTTTAGCATTCTCTTTGGTAGAAAATAGGAAACAGTATTGTTTACAGGATGACTAATTTTGTTCATTACTTTTTTTACAAGCTGGCCCTGGGTGAAATATGTGTTTTATTAAAATGTTGAGAACTGTCATATTGAAAGGGTTTTAAACAGAAATAGCTTGAACTTATTTGGCACATTTTTCTTATCAAAACTGAGGATATATAATCTGTAATTACTGAGTTGAACTAACTAAATCTTTTTACTGTATCTGTCAGAAAAATAGCAAATCTGAGTCACTCTCACCTATTTCATTCTTTCACTAAAATAACTGTAGATAATTAGCCTTCTCTTCTTATTCTCCATCTCTGGAGTAAGACACTAGGGACAGATCTAAATTAACCCCTTTGGTTTTATTTTTTTGATTTATCATTCAAGATTAAATGCTGAAATTGCCAGCAACTGGAATTGCAAGAAACATAGATTTGTAGAATAAGGTTCTTTCCATCCCCACCACTTTTATCTATCTTCCAGTTTGGGCTTTCTCCTCTCAGCTTTTGGGAACATTGCAAAACTGTAATTTAAACACAATACATAGAAAACAGAAACTCAAACCAGTTGTGTCATGGGCGGTGCAAAATGCTATTCGGTGATCTGCCTGAAACTTCTTCCAGCCAGCATCTTCAGGACTATCATGTTTCAGTTCTGCAGAAAGGCTCAGAGTCAGTAAAGGGGAAAAGGAGATGAAGGCTGAGGTCCAGGGTGAAGATAAGCGCTGTGAGGTGGCATCTCTTTTTCAGTGTAGAAGCTTTGTGTACAGCAGACCCATCAGAAGCCCAGCTAGCATGCTGCTGCAATGTAGACCTGAGAAATTTGGGCGAAAGTGTATTTTCGCTTTCATCTCTCCATCTTCCCAGGCATATTTTCACCTTGCTTGCTATTAACATAGGTAGCACCATGTAGTCGTTTTTGGTTAGTTTGTGTGCTTTGCTATTTCTGGTCCCCATCTTCACTGGCACAGGCACATAGCCTGCATGAGTCCTGAGGAGAAGTGTCCTTCTCTGACCTTCTCTGCTGATCCAGGAAGGGATTTGCACCATCTCACCTGAGCCATCTGGTTTCAGCAAGTGTCTCCAGCAGGCAGGTGAGGAACCTGGGCTGGCAGCCAGCCTCTCCCAGCCCCACCACTTGCCTGACCCCATGGGTGGGAATAGCTCCACTGCTATTTGGTGTGCAAAATGAGGGTTGTAGCAATTTAAAATAGAAGAGGCTGTGCAATAGCTGCTGGCCTGTTTAATTTGGGGTTATTTCATTTTATCTGTGTTCTGTACAGTCTTTATGTTTTTTGGTCTCTTCATAGTTCGTAAAGGTTTTCTATATTGTGGTTGTCTTTTAATATTTAGGAGTTTCAAGCCCATCCTGAGTGCCTATAGGCATTAAATAAAAATAAGTCCTTACAAGAAGGTTGTGAAGTTGGATATACGTCAGTTCCCATTTCCTGAGAAAGGAGAACAAGATGAGTGACTTGTCAAATGTTAAATGCTTAGTAAAAGAGTAGAGATGACAATAGGGAGTTGCAGGTCAGAAGTCACCATATATCTTATCCCTGAAGCCAGCAAAGCATTCTAATTCATGTGAGCAGGCAGGAAATAAAATTAATTGTTCAGAGGTATATGCATTCAGGATCATTTTCTTCAGCACTTAGAGCTTTGCTGGTTTTCATGCTCTCTGGGGCTGGTAAAAATGAAGATACTATTTCAAATACAAAAACTTCTGTGTGCTCTTCTATGTTGTTTTATTTTGATTGCCAAAATCAGGCATCATTTGAAAGCAAAGATGAGCCATGTACTGTTACAGCATAATGTATAGAGAATGAAAGCTCTAAAGCTTTTGTGGTTGTTTGTTGGTTTAAGTCTTCTTTAATTTTGATCCATTCACATTTTGATTCATATTTAAATGGTGTTTTCAACTAAAGAAGTGGGCATGCATTATTAAATGATGCAGATGTTCCAGCCACTACCTATCAAAGAGGTTGCCTCTCTAAGAATTTTGTTGGAGGGAGGAGTAGTCTTATGCTTTTATTCATATTTCTCAGACAGTAATAGTTCAAAACTCAGTAGAATTAAAGCCTTGTGTAGTTAGTGAAAATAACAGGATGGTTCTTTAGCATATATCCAGCATGAATACTAAGCTGCAATTAAGTATTCCTACTTAATGATAGATCAGCCTGCATCTTAGAATGAAGAAGATTATATTGAATTGCTCACATGATACTGTAATTATGGGAGTAGTGCTGGTAATAAACAAATAAATTGTGTTTTCCTTTACAAACACAGAAAAGGAGTGACAGCCTACTGTGCAAGGCATCAGGATTAGAATTTACAAAGCTCATTCTTTCCTCATCTATTCTCCTCACCTGTGCATTTGTTTCTGTAGATTACTTGCCTGTCTGTAAATAAAGGGGTTGCAGAAAATCCCAGGTTATGAGAAGATACCCAGGATAAAGGTGAGCAATTCAAATCAGGCATCCTTAGCAAGAGGTAGCTGCGGGACATCATCATTTTCCAGAAGGCTAGTTAACCAGTGTCACTCTCCCAGAAAAGGCTTTAGGTTTTTGTGAAGTGTGTGTACTCTCTCAGCTCCCTGCTGCTGTTACTGCCTGCTTTATTTCCTAGAGACTGGATGTTCTTCCAGCAAGTGACTGTCTCTGGCTAGCTGTTTATGCAATGTCTGGGGCAGCAGGCTTCTATCTGTCAAATTTTACATACTGCTACTGGGTGAGGTAACAAGCGTAATGTAATTTGAGTGGCTACAGCAATATCGCAGTTCTTACATAGAAGACATCACCGTCGGCTGCAAAGCAAGTTTAGGGATCAACCTTCAGGCAAGGTGATCTTCCTCAGTGCACTTGACAAAATGAACAAAGGACTCAGTTAGGATTAATGAATTTGATACAGATTTTCAAGACTCCACTACAGTTCCATCATGTAAAGTTGGGTTCTTGTTTCCTTGTTGAAAATTGCTTAAAACTAAACATCGTTTTTCTAGTCCTTCATTTCAGTAGCTTAGAAAATTAAGAGTATGGATCCAAAAACACTCCTGATTAAATCACTGAGGTTATATTGCACTTCTAAGTGAGACAGACTCAGTTTGAAATTGAGACACATAAGTTTATTTTTGTAGTATCTGCAAGTAAGTTCACTCTTGAATGTGCTATTTGAAGTCAATGGAGATGTTTCCAGTGTGGCTCAGAAAGCTGGCCAGCTGAGAGGGGCTTCATTCAGCTGCCTGATAGCAACTGGTGCTACTTGAGATGACCCATGATGTCCTATTTAGTCTGAAGCAACTGCTTTGAAATTGGAGGGCTCAGAGCTGTAGCTGTTGTCTTCCTCAATAAACATTTGCTCATTGAGTCTGAAAGAAGGGCTATCCCAGGGCTTCAGAATAGAGCAGTTTCTCAGTTTTCCAGCAAAACAGATTTCTCAGAAGCCATTGCTCTGACAAAAAGCAAAATGAACTTTCCACCATGGACTCCATTGTGGGAAATCAGACATTCAGGCCTGGGTGCATGCCTGCTCCTTGGGCTCCCTGAGCAACAGGCTGGCCCTGGCAGTCTTTTGGGGACAGTTCATTTCTTCCATGGTCTGGTTTGTTTACAGGTTTCCCAGCCACCTATATAGGGGCTGATGTGAAGATCAGGTGGGTTTTTTCAGTGTACCTGGATTTTTTAAAAACTTTTTTCCAGAAAATTTGGTTTCAAATGAAAGGGAAGGGAGAGATTCAGGATTTGATGTCTGTTTGATAGCTGTCTCTGCTTCTGTTCTTTACAGCGTCTTCTGCTAGGAGGCTCAGGGAAAGTACTCTCTTTCCCAGAATAGGCGTGAATTATTCATATTATAAAAGATCCTTTCCTTCAACATTTGGTGGGTTTTTTTTAGTTTGAATATTGTCTTGTGTTCTCAATTCATCAGTGTTTTGTCTAATATTATATAAGTTGCCTGTGTAAAATTTATGAAGTTCAACGAGCACAACTTATGAAGTGCAAGGTCTTGCACATGAGTTGGGACAATCCCAAGCACAAATGCAGCCTGTGTGGAGACAAGTTTGAGAGAAGCCCCAAGGAGAAGGACTTCAGGATGGCAGATCTGAAGCTCAACCTAACACAGCAGTATGCACTTGCAGCCCAGAAATCAAACTGTGTCCTGGGCTTCATCAAAAGAAGTGTGACCAGAAGGTCAAGGGAGGTGATCCTGCCCTTCTACTCTGCTGGCTGAGACCCCGCCTGCAGTACTGCATCCGGCTCTGGGGCCGCAAACACAAGAAGGATGTGGGTCTGTTGGAGCAAGTCCAGAGGAGGACCATGAAGATGATCAGGGGGCTGGAGCACCTCTCCTTTGAAGAGAGGCTTAGAGAGCTGGGCTTGTTCAGCTTGGAGAAGAGAGGGCTCCAGGGTGACCTAATAGCAGCTTCAATGCCTACGAGAAACCTGGAGAGGGGTGTTTTACAAAGCCTATAGTGATAGGACAATGGGGAATGACTTTATACTTACAGAGGGGAGGTTTAGAATAGATACAAGGAAGAAATTCTTCCTTGTGAGGGTGCTGAGGTGCTGGTACAGGTTGCCCAGAGAAGCTGTGACTGCCTCATCCCTGGCAGTGTTCAAGGCAAGGCTGGGTGGGGCTTGGAGCGACCTGGTCTAGTGGAAGGTGTCCCTGCCCATGGCAGGATGTTGGAACTGGACGATCATAAAGGTCCTTTCTAACCCAAACTATTCTGTGATTCATGTCTTTGATTCAGAAATTATTTCTCTGTAGCCACAACATTGTTAGGAGCAAGGCTTCACATTTTAACTTTCTGTCTGTAGCTGCTGTTTCTTTTAAAGGTGAAATCTAAAGATTTTTATTATGGAGCGAATTTATTAAAGAATTCTCTTTGCTGTGAGTTGGGGATTGGAAAGAAATTAATTTGATGGTGCTGACTGGAATTGTAGGGCGAACTTTATATTCAATAAAACATACCTATCTTTTTCAGGGCTATAATCAAGGCAGAAATTGGATAGAAAAAGAATAATAGTGAGCTACCTAGGAAAGAACAGAAGGAGAGAGAATGCAAATGGAAACAAGGGCTTTTGAGTAAAGGCAGAGATCTCTGAAAAGCTGTGCTGCCAGACCTGTCTGGCAGCTTTGTCTTCCTACGGATCTGACAGTTGGGCCTGGTCATGCGTCTCACCAGGGCTTGCAGTCAGTTATTACAGCCTTATTGATCAAAGGTTGTTGAACACATCCTTGCACCTGCGTCATGGTTTCCTTTCGAGGCTTTGTTTTCATACTTAGTGTTTCAGCCAATTACTTTCTGGCAGAAATCTTCAAAGCAATGATCGCGTTAGGAGGTCTAGAGGCTGCAGAAGTTACACAACAATCACTGAGCTCACGTGGTCCATGTCTTCATCAGGAGGCTGTGACACTACAGCAGCAGTTGTTATTTTACCTCAGAGTCTTGCACCAGAAGGTAACCTGGTTTTGAAATAATTTGGTAATTCACAGATTATAGTAATCAGTGCTTCCTGGAACACGGGTATTTTGATTCTCACAAATTTGCTATTTTATTTGTGGGAATGCAATCCCAACTACTGAATTTCTGCCAGTTTTCAAACTATTCTATGTTGCTACGGCTTTGTGCTTGCCTGTATCTTTATTGTCAAGCGGTGCACTGAAGGTGACTGGGTGTCACCCCACCATTAGTTGCCAGTAAGCAGATGAATGACTCTGCTGTACCAAGTAGGGATAATGTCATATTCTCATTCTTGTTGCTAAGCCCCATTGTGCGCTTGTAGTACCATTCAGGCCTCCCAAAACTTCCTTACCTTTCCTGAGGAAAGGCAGGCAGAAAACTGATTTTTACAAGCACGTCATTAAAATACTGCTGGAGTAGTATTTTACATTTGCAAAGCAAATATTTTGCAAAATGCAAATATTTTGCATTTGCAAAACAGTAACAGAATAATTAATGTTGAGGAAAGTAAATAAACACAGTCAGAAGTGCCTGGTTACCCAAACTAAGATGATGGCGTTTTCAGTGCTTGCTGTGTCTCCCTATCTGGAACCTGGGAAACATGTCACTAGACAGAGACATGCCTTTTTGTTACCCAAGGAGTGGCTTGATGGAAACTCACCCATTTAAGAAAGCAAGGTCACAAAGCACCCCAAAAAACCCCTGAAAGCTTCTTTAACCCATTAGCCCTTGAGTAGATTTCCCATATGAACTGAAAAGTGCATGACATAATGGATATAAGTACATGAGGGAAGACCATCGTTATAAAACCCATACTGGAGTGCTCCTACAGCAGTCTACTTAATGTTGCTGATAAGGGGCATTCCACCAATACTTAATGTATTCAATGTTCTTTCTCAGCATTAAGCCACTTGCCAGCATGCCAGGCAGTCCTGGGTGCACATCTCTCTGGCCCCTCACTTGTGTTCCTTAAAATGCAACTGTGATGTCAGTTGTTGAGCTTGCCAGTTGCTTCCTGCTGTCTGTTCTTTTTGCCCAACCATCTCACCTACCATCTCTCAAGTTGGCAACATTTTGAAATCACATCAAGTTGGCAACATCTTGAAATACAATTAGCTGATCAACTAGGACAAGAGGAAGCTATTCAAGCGTAAGTACTCCTCTGATATCATGGGTTGTGTCACTAATGCTTTTTCAGTCACAATCATAGTCAGGCAATACCATTTAAAGTACATGCTTGCTGCCTGTTCAAACTGTTCACCACAGTGTTTAAGACACATGGAAAGGTTCTTACTGTTTTCTGGTAGTTACTTAAAATAGTCCTGGGAAAATTAATGGATTGCAGAATAGGAATTGTAGGAGATTATTATTTTTTTAGCCCATCCGATCTTCTGTGGCTTCCAATAGATATACCATACTGTCTGCCCAGGATGGTATATCCATACTGGGATGGTATTCACAGACTCTTGAGCTGTGAATTCAGGTGAAGGTGGAATTGGAAGAGTACATGGATTAAGAACGAAAGCACCATGAAGCCATCATGTGTAACTGATGCAGGCGCACAATTTCTAAGAGTTAAGATGTTGTGCCTGTTGTAGACAAAAAAAGAGGATGTGACATTTCATGGCAATATGACTGAAGCAACTAACTGTAGTCAGCTAACACATTTTGCAAGCATTAGCACCTAATATTGACAACGTTATATGGTACTCAAAAATACATTAATCAAAATGCATTGTGAGTCTTGAAAATTGGTGAGTCTTAAAAAAACAAAACTAAACCATGAACCCCCTCACTATATGTCCCAGTTTTCATAGAATAGAATATTACATTTCATACTGAGGGAAAATTATTCTATGTTGATGGCTTACTATGAATGAATATTTGCAAAAAGAAATAACAGAACTTCTGTAAAAAAAAAAAATTATTTGAGAATAAATAGTGCCAAAAAAAATCAGTTTTGTGAATCTAGACTGCATTTTGCTTAAATAAGCTGGTGACATGTTATCTTTTCTCTCCTTATTCTACAGCCTACTCATGCAATGATCAATACAAAGATAGGTAATTTCAGTCGGACCTTTATTTACTGTTGAAAGCATACTGCAAACAAATCTTTAATTGTGAAAAAGAAAGTAAACAGTGTTCAATACTAGAACAAGCAAAAGGAATTGCAGATGCAGAATCTAATGAGGAAAAGTTAAGCAGAAATCAGTTTTATTTGTGTATGACAAAGAGATTACAATTGCTTGGATACGGATCATACAGTAATTTGTAAACAAACAAGCAAACAAACAAAAGTTCAGCACAAAAAAGTTGATAACTGAAGAAGCATTGTGCCGTTTATAGGAATCCCTCTTGTCTTATGACAGGTCCAGCCCATTCACAAACAAGGTGCTACTGATCCTTTATGTATGTATGTTATTCTGTTACTGTTTGGTCTTTGGGGTTTTTTTTTAATTCTGGCAGTGTGTTGAGTGTCTTCCCCCATAAATTGAATGGTACTTATTACTTCTGGCTGTCTACCTGCAACTTTGGTATAACACTTCAGAGTCCCTAAGACAGAAACTTCTTCCTGTTTGTGTAGAGCATTATGACAAACATCCTGGGGGTTACAGATCAAGGTATTCAACCAGTGGCTGATTTCTCTTGCCTGTTATCAGGTGCTCTTCTTCCTAGAAGGCCATTGGCAGCAAAGGAAGGATCAGATGTGTTTCTTTGATTGTAGTGTCCTACTTGTGGTCATTTTCTTTTCCAAGGGCTTTAAGCTTCCTTCTCATCTTTTGATGAGCTATCATGTGGTAAGAGCTGTGGGACTCCCAGGAAAGGAAGAAACCAGGAGTGTGGCTGCTACTGATGGATCAATTCATCCTGCTTCCTGTATAGGTACTCATTAATTGTTCCTGTGGTTGCAAGCAGCTGCCAGCTTCTTCCTTCCCAAGAGGTGTTCAAGTGCTAGAACACAGGCAGGACATGTGTGCATGTGTCTGTGTGTGTTGCAGTTGATCTATGAGTGTGTAGCAGACCAAACAGTTTTGGGAAAGAGTCTTGACTCTGTGTGGGCAAGTGGATGTACAGTGCTTTCATGGTAGGTATGGGCATAATCCAAAGGTGGAATTAACGGCATTGTGCTTTTCTTCCAGCTTCTCAAGCAGGTAGGTCATCCACCCAGCTGAAAGGCCAGAGCACTCCTCATGTAGAGCTTCCTCTTTACTTTCAGTAAAACAGAAAACATGCCAAAACAATGAAGAGATTCTCAAGTAAGGGAACATTAAAGCTTTCAGCATTAATTAAGCACTCAGAGGATGGGACAAAATGATTAATAAATCATACATATGCAAGTCTGCCCCCCATTGCACTGCAAAAATTGTTTTCCTTTAACTTAAATTAGTATACACTAATTGCTTAATGTATTGTAGTTTTTCTTTCCTTAGGTGGCTAGATAATCACTTTTCGCAACAGGTAGTAGAAAATAAATAGGGATCTTGCATAGAAACTTCTGATCAGCATATTAAATATGGTGGACATGGTGAAAGACAAATTAAATCTTGTGAAAAAGTACATCAGCTGACCTTAATGGACAGTGACAACGTGACTGAGCTTATAGACTCATCACATTGTGGCCATGTAAGCACATGTATTATTGTCTGAGCAAGCTCAACATTTTCTTTACATTGAAGAATAGGAATCAATTTGCCACATGAAATTATTTGGTAATGCTATACCAGGGCTGCATGAATAAAACCAAAAAACAGCTTTCAACTTGTTCATAGCTTTCGTTTAAATTATTTTCTATTAGTTAGAGCAGAACAGAACGAAACAGAGCAGAGCAGAACAGAGTATTTCAATTGGAAGGGATCATCTAGTCCAACTACCTGACCACTTCAGGGATGACCAAAAGTAAAAGCATGTTGCTAAGGGGCTGGCTCAAATGTCTCTTAAATACTGACAGATCTGGAGCATTGACCGCATCTCTAGGAAGACTGTTACACTGTTTGAACACCCTCAGTAAAGATTCCTTCTGGTGGGGAACTTACATGACATATCATCCAAAAATAAAAATCCTGATAAATCCTGCATATATCCCTTCCCATAGAATCAGCAAAGGCACGTGGTATTTCTGATAGTGCAGGAAGATCCATACAGACCAGTCTCTGAGGCTGTAGAAAGCCCTACTCATAAGAACATAATGACACAAATTCCACCCACAGACAATTCTTTTGAAAGCATTTTAGTTTTGAACTGTTGTCATTAAGATTTGGGAGTCATCGACATTAACTTTTATAATTGCTTGTGCAGGAGAGCTGAGGAACTTGAGAACATAACATCCAGTGAACCATCTCATGAAGTAATGGTTTATATATCTCACTAAATTTTTAAGCAAAGCACAGAAGTGCATTAAAAAACCTGGTGATTTCTCTCTGTCATCCAGAATAAATCAGAGAGCAGACTTTGGCCTCTTCAGGAACCTGCTTAGTAAGGTTCCATGGGATATAGTCCTAGAGGGCAGGGGGGCCCAAGACTCTTGGTTGATATTCAAGGATCACCTGCTACAAGCTCAGGAATGCTGTGTTGCAACTAGAAGGAAGTGCAGCAGGGGGGCCAGGAGGAATCCTTGGATGGATAAGGAGCTGCTGAGGAAAATTTGAAGGAAGAAAGAGGCTTCTAAAGGTGGAAGCAAGGACAGGCAGCCTGGGAAGAACACAGGGATGTTGTCTGGGAAGCTAGAGAGCAGGTTATGAAAGCTAAGGACCAGTTAGAATTAAACTTGGCGAGGGATGTTAAGGATAACAGGAAGGGATTCTATAGTAACACTGAAAATAAAAGACAGGCTAGGGACAGCGTGGGCCCTATCCAGAAGCTATCGGGAGAACTGGCTACCCTGTATTTGGAGAAGGCTGAGGTTCTTAATGACTTCTTTGCCTCAGTCTTCACCAGCAAATGCTCTGACCACACCACCCAA
>JANRGW010014749.1:0-85695 GCA_024733675.1 Psilopsiagon aymara | reverse complement strand
GATATGAGGAAGAAATTCTTTACTGTGAGGGTGGTGAGGCACTGGAATGGGTTGCCCAGGGAAGTTGTGAATGCTCTGTCTCTGGCAGTGCTCAAGGCCAGGTTGGACAGAGCTTTGAGTGGCATGGTTTAGTGTGAGGTGTCCCCACCAATGGCAGGTGGGTTGGAACTAGATGACCTTAAGGTCCTTTCCAACCCTAACTATTCTATGATTCTATGATTTGGTTATCAGCCTCTGATGCTGATTTCTGTATGAACACATAAGTAGGCAGTGCCCTCATCCCAAAGATTATGCCATCTAATTATAGTCAATAGTTCTGCCATCCCTGAGGGATTATGATTGCAGAGTTCAGGCCCCCAAAACATTGAGACTGGCACAAAAATAATGACAATGAAAAAAATAATAATACTGCAACTGGGATTATTTTTATTTGCCTTCTGGTGTCTATGCCTTTTCAATACACTTGAGTCACGTTTTCTCCACAGCCCTAAAGATTAAAAATGTAGGTCTTACCTACTTAGGATTAGTTTTTTTGGCTTAACCTTACATGTGAATTTAAAAAGATATTATTGGATCAGTATGACCCTTCCTTCCAGCTGCCCACTCACACTGGGACCTACATGATGTAGCTTAGGCAAAGTTACAATTTAACTCACTTCCAAAAAGAAGCCCAAACGCTGTCTTGTAATGGAGTCCTTATCCCAGGATAGTTCTATCAGTACAATTTCATATACTCCTATTGGCATGAAATACAGCTGTGAGGATCTTTTGTCAAAACTAGGTGCTACTTAAACATCCCCAAAACCCCACGTCATGAAAAACACATGACTCCAGGAGCTGAATGCTAAATGCTGAAGAAAAAGATTTCATGTGAGTCTCAGGAGAGAAATCTCAGATGTTGGCAGTGCCGCTGCTGAAGGCAGAAAATGAGTAGGAAGGAGGACAACATTAACTGAGATTAAAACAAGCTAGGACAGAAGCCAAATTGTTCTGGGTCACTCACACTTAGCCTATTTATAATTTTAGTACAATACAGATCATGAACAATATCTAAAGAAATAACACGTGTCATAATGACCTCTTCTTGTCCCTGAATTCTCTAGTTCTCTGCCTACTGTCAACCTCACGTTTAATTGCTTTTACACCCTGCCCTTAAGTACAACTCTGTCTAGCATAGTGGTATACAAATTCAAATTTTCACACTTTCACTACATTTAATTCTAGCAATACACTGAATTTAAATTGTCCTCAACTGGCAAAACAAAATACTGATACAAGCTGACAAAGACTTTACATTTCTTGTTGGGCTCTGAAACAAAAGAATTTCTAATTCATCAGACTTACACTTTACATTTGGCTTGAAGATCATGAATGCTCTTTCCCCCTGTGACACTCCATTCCTCACTTGCAACTGTGTATAATATTTGGTTGTTTTTCTGTTTCACCCCTCTAATTCTGTGTCAGTATAACCCCATTGATTGCAGTTGGATGAACCTAGAGCCAGAGCATGGAAACACAAGCGCAGTGTATCTCAGAGAGAAATTCTAAGGTTTTGAGTATGACCAGTGTTCACTAACAATTTGCTATTATTTACACAATACAAGCAACCAGTTTTCTTTGTCACCTCTTACCATAATTTACCTCCACATGTGAATACCACACTCCCTTGTTCTTACCACTCCGTTAAGATGTTGTCGATATATAATTTTTATGAGTTTTTTCACATTATGTTCTCCTATTCTCAATGTAGCTGCAGTGCTTTTTTTGGAATTTAGTGTCCAGTAACAGTGATTTTTGGTCTGTGAAGTTAACATACCCCATAAGACTGCCTAGAAAACAGCAATGGTTCGCAACAAACCCCAAAGTCATTTTCTAATAAGCCAGATATTGTTTGATAGATGGGTAAACAATAGGTATTTATAGTTAGGTTTTCTTTCAGGTTACTTATCTAAACCTTATTCAAATCTCCTGGCACTGACTGAAACACGCCAGAAATCTTGCAATAACTTCCTTACTATTTCTTTGATGGCAAATACAGCCAATAGAAGCCTCAGGTTTTTTGGATATTGCATTCAGCCATGGTGTTTAAAGTAAGAGAATATCAGGAGAAGACAGACTGGAGGCCAAAATCCTCAGGTGTCCTCACCTTGCAGCAAATGTTTGTTCTACATGTTGCTGCAAGAGACTTTCTCCCTTCGATCATCTACCTGACTTATTTCTCCTTTCTATTTTTTTTGTGTGGTATTTTATTTTGTAATGTATGTATTTATTTAAACTTTTTTTTTTGTTTTCTGATGGGTAAATGTACTTCTTACAAATGCTGTTAAATAACATGATGTTTACATGAGAAGACTATGTGGAATAACGCAGGAAGAATAAGTGCTTGCATCAAGTATGTTAAGAAATGTTAAGGCCCACTATGTTAGAGTTTGGTACCTATTTCTTAGCTGTCACCCAGAGATGACAGGTGAGCGCATGGATCCCAGCCAGCCTTTGTAAGTGACCTAACACCCTCTGTCAATGCCTACCCTGTAATATTACTCCCACGTGTGAGTATTTATTAGTACTTTATTAACATTTGTACCAATGTGACTCTAGCATAGCTTACTGCTGGGAACGAAACAAGGCTGCACTTTGAAGCACTAACTGTCAGCCTTTATAATACTGGATACAAACTTTGTAAGAAAAGTAAAAAACTAGAGCTTAGTTACCTGTCTTTGGAGTTTTTCCCATTATTTTTTCTGGAGCTAAGTTGCAGGATGGTTTAACTTTGCTCACAATTTGTCTGGGCACATGAGGATGGAAAAAACAAAAGCATTCATTGTCTGATGATAAAATAATTACTTACATTTAGTATTTTGTTTCTACAAGAGCTCAGCTGATCTGACAGAATTTCACTGTAAGAAAAGCTGAAAATGTCGTAACCTGTGAAGGGAAAAAAACCCAACAAACCCAAACTGCAAAGCCTGGGAAAATTAATAGAAATATTCAGTGAGGTTTGAATTTTTCAGTGTCTCAATAGAAAATGAAGTGGTTTTAAAAGAATAAAAGAAATCTGAATATAAACCCCTGTCAAAAGTCATCAGACTGCATTGCACAAGAAATAAGACTCGGTTCTCCCAGTGAGCTCCCACCACCACCACCTGAGAAGTCTAAGTATCTAAATATTCAATTCCTACAAGTGGTCTCCAGTGACTGATTATCTAGAGCTGAAACTGCTTGTAGTGATTCCTGCAGTGGCCTTTAGAGCAGGTCTAAAGTCCTATTTGCAAAGAAGAATAATTCCATCCTGCTTAGTTATGAATCTTAAAATCAGGAATGAATGCAACCAGTCCCCTGTTGTCCTGACATTTTTTAACTTGCTGAAGCTGATCTGGAGTTCTTCACCTCCCTCACAGAAATCACACAAAGGATGTATCTAAATATGAGTAAGCACTGAGGCTCTAAGTCTTGGCCTTTAAATGTTTTGGGGTTCGGGGTTTTTTTCCAGATCAGTGAGATTGTGCTAACCTATTATTTTCCTAGGCTCCCCATACATATACAAAAGAGGATTCTAACTTATTTGTTTGAGACTAGGCAACCCTCTGTCTAACAGCATTAAAATCTATAAGTTTCTGCAAGAGGGTGTGACAAAGGGAGGATGCATCCTATCTGACCACCTGTGATTCTCAGATGAGACCATTTACCTGTAGAGGGAATAGCTGCCTCTGCAAGACAGCAAAGCTGAAATGCACAAGTTGAAAGCAGCAGCAGGGCATCTCAGGCTCTGCACTGGACCCCGCATTCAAGGCTTGTAAATCCTCCTCACTGTTTTATAAAGGTTCTCTCATATTAAGTACTTCAGAGATAAAGGAAATTAAATCAGTGTGTGTGTGTTACTATCAAACAAAAAGGCCAGATTAAGTTTCTTCATGTATCAGAATATGAATTCAGCATCAGAATCTCTCATCTTTTATCTGAATTATTCTTTCAGGAAGACAGAGGGGTCCTTAACCCAGTCATCACTACATGCTTCAAATATTCTCATGCCTGCCTGCTTTGTCTACCTGAAGAGAACACTCTAATGTTAGATTGGCATTAAGATTTCCCCCAAGATCTGCAAACTTCTGTGGAAAAACAGGGCAGCGGCTATGGGACTTACTGAAAGACACTAAACTCATTCTGCGCTCAGAGGAGGGGAGTCTGAGAGGATGTGCACATTGCCAAATTATTCCACTTGCTATTCAAACACATGAAGAAAAAATGGGCTTAATGATTGGAGAAAGGGTCTGAAAAATACGAAAGCAAAATTGAGCAGAGAAAAAACAAAACATAGGCTAGTTTACTCATTACAACGATGTAAATCAGCATTTAGAATAATGCTGGGAAAAAAGAAAACAACATCACAAAAAAAAAATCTAGTGCAAAAGGACCTGTGCTATAGAACAGAAAGAAGCAGCTGAAAGCTGCAATGCAGCTCTCTTAATATCTGTGGGGACTTTCTTACACATTTATATAATTTATTGTGCTGTACGTGACCAGACACAAGTGAAAAGAAAGACTCAACAAAGGACGTTGCACAGGGGTTGATGGGCAGGAAGAAAGTCCAGCAGGGCTGCACGGTGCCACAGCATCAGCTCTGTCTGCGCTGAAATGCAAATGTGAGTCGTTGTCAGCTACAGTGGCAAGACTGAAATTGGAGGAAGCAGATGCTCTAATCTGATGATGATGTTGTTCTTGCTGAGTCTGAAGAATCACTTCAAGAGCTAGTAATGAGAGTCGCTGAAGCTAGTGTTGATTACAGACTACATCAGAATGTAAAAAGATAAAGGTGATGACACTTTTGAAATGGCGTATTGCAGCCACAATATAAAGAAAGAGGTTGAGCAATGAAGGAAATTCTGTTTCTAACAGACAGTGGATAAAAATGGAGAGTCACAGTTCTTGGAAGAAGGTGTCTCATTCTATATTCATGCATATGAACATTTGACTATTAAGGATCCCCAAAGGGGATGGTGAACACAAGACCAAGTAGATTACTTCACCTATTTGCTCTAAGAGGGAAGAATGTGAATGTAATAGAAAGAAAGCAGTTACTAGAAAAGACGCGAGGATTTGTAATCTCAGACTCCCTCCAAATGCCATCAGAGTGGACTGGGGGGTAAAGAATACTTTAAAATGCTTTTATAGTATTTAACACTTTTAAATACTTCAAATACTTAAAAAAAAAATATTTTTAAAAGGATGTCTTCACAGGGGAGCAGAAAGCAGCAATGTAAGAAGGAAGCAAAGGGAAGGTCAGTAGCTGTTTTAAATGGCTACCTGTTAGTTGGTTTAAGCTGAACAGCGATCCCAGATAGAGGTTGAAGCTGTTTCAAAGAAGGCTCTTGGGCAGGTTTTACAACCAGAAAGCCCCTTGCCTCACGGACACATGAATTTTTCTAACAGATCCAGCTTTAACAAAAATAATGGACAATCCTGACAAATTGCCTGTTTTTCCACGGACCTATAAGGCTGCTGATGTCCCTGATGTCTCCAGTCTTTCCTGTGACACAGGTGCACACATTATTTCCCTTTGCCATAGGTTAAACAGGAGGTTGTTGAAAGCACCAAAGTGCTTGGGCTGTTGCAAGGTAGACATGGGAGAGTGGGGAGACATATAAAGAAAAATAGTAAAAGCTAAGCAAGGGATTATGGGGAGCACCTGCTTCAAAAGCACATTTGAAGAAGTGGTCAAAAGACACCAAAATCCACATTGCCACAACCAGTGACTGGAGTAGCTGAATATTTTGGCATTAGTATTGTTCCTGCTGTCCAACCTTAATAGTGCTCTGTCCCTCACCTTTTTTATTTTGTAACTTGGAGTCGTGTTCTCAGTGAGGGGTGTACGTGGGCACCATTTCCAGCAAGAGCCAGTTTTCTGCTTCTTTATCTGTAAAATATTAAGTCTTATTGCTGTAACATTTTATCATATTCCACATTGGCCAATAGCCACATAATTTCCAGTTCATAAATGCACCACCATCAATCAGACATGAGTGCCAGGGAGGTGAAAGACATTTTGCAAAATTAAAGGGATTCTGAAGTCCTTGTACAAGAAGTGACTCCTGTTTCTACTTGACCACTCATGAAATGAAGATTCTCTGGGCAAGCTCTAGAACATGCACTCTAGAGTAGCTGATGGCCTGGCTCATGTCCTTTTAAATGTCATTGCTGTGTCACACTATTTCTGACACATTATGTCATGTGTGATGAAATTTCAGAGAGCTGGCAGTACCTGAGCCAAGCACACAGCAGATGTTGAAGAGATCAGGTGACACAAGAAATTGGTAAATTTAGATCTCTCCAAATAGTTCAACAGCCAGGCTTCTTCACTGCTTGTGTATCTCCAGTCCAAATCTCTGACAGCAGACAGCAACTCTGACTTCCCAATGAGCACCATTAAACGTATTTAATTGTCTCTTGATCCTTAGGGTTTATCCACTTGGATTCATAGCAGAAGAACGGGTGAGGAGCTAGCAAGGTGGGTAATAACAGCACAAGTACCTCTTAGCTAGCTACTTGTTAGATTGAATGCAGTCACAATTGCCAACCTGCATCTGTTGTTCCAGCGAGGCTGATTTAGCTAACTTTGCCAGCTTCCCACTCTCCATCCTCTCCAATTCAAGTAATTTCAATATTGCGTCTATTCCCACCTTCCTACAGCTCAGTCATTTCTTGTTCTCGACTCTGGTAGAGTTCAGGGCAAGATATTGCTGACCATTTTGCTCCCATCATGGTGCTATCATGGCTATGGTTATCCATACTAGATTTGATGCACGAGCCCTCTAGTATGAGTGGAGTTCAGCTCATGTAACTGCAGCCATCTAAAAGTCAGATGTTTGCTGTAAGCAAGCTCACAAAGCTCCCTCTGTAGTCCAGAGAAAGACAGAGATGCTTTAAATTTTCACCCCACCTATCCCAAATACCTAGTTTAGGAGAGGAAACATATCTTTCCCCTCCATAGAGAGACTATGGAGGGAGCTAGATGATAAGCACAAATTCAAAGCCCAATTTTTAGAAGTGTAATAGGATAAATCCCGCTGCATCCTGTCCTTCATAATATTTGTTTCCATGCTGCACCCTCTTGTTGATTGTGCAAGTAAAGCATGTGCAGAAATGACCTCATATGTAACTTCTACTGGCAAGGGGTTTGTTAATGGTCATAGACAAATAAGAACCACCAATTAGGTAATGATCTTTAAATGCCTGAACCAATTTTCAGCAATCAAAGAAGCAACTGCTCCCAGAGAATGTTTCTCCCCTTGATGGCTATACATCATGGCAGAAGCGAAGACTTCAGAAAGTTGGGCAAGTTGCTGGTTCTGCAATGTTCAATAAATCTGAGCTGAACAACATGTTGATTTAAGCAAAGCTCCTGGGATTAGCAAGAAAAAGATTGTGCTGCACCAAGGTCTATCTACACATTTCCTACCAAGAACAGAACACCTTTTCACCTGTAAATTTCATCTGCTTTAAGTTGTTCATGTCTCTGCCCAACTTCTGTAGTTATAGAAGTATTGCTTTACGTTTTCTTGTATCCTGGAGCCCAAAAGTTCATTTTAGGTAATAAATCCTGCATAACCGTAGTATAATCCAAGGAAGCAGTAACTGCAGTGATAGAGAAAAGGTACTATTTTTCTCAGTCATGATTTAGGTCACAGCTTCATCAGATTGGTTATTGCTATAGCAACCACAGCTTTTGCTTTTGTACAGAGACTTCTAACAGTATTCCACAAGGTAAAAGAAACATTCTGAAAAACAGTAGATAAACCAAAGACATAAAGGCATACAGTCCATCAAGGTAAAAAAACAAAACAACAAAACAAAACCAATCTACTCTTTCCTTAAAGATTGAAGTAATGCTTCATTGCAAAAGAGAAAGAATGGCAATAATAAAAATAAATATAACAAGTGTTTCATCGACTCTGGCAGAAATGAAACCATGGTAAGGCTATTAGAGCTCAGAACACAAAGGACTCTTTCCTCTGGTACAGAAGGTCACAGATTTAGCTCCTGTGAAGGGAAAATCCAAGCATACTTCATTTACTCAGCTACTACACTAGAATAAGTACCTTTAATTATTTTAGTCTCTTTCTCTCTCTCTCTCTGCTTTCCAGACAATGACAAAGCCTTGTGAAGGCAGGGTTTTTATTTATTACCTCTCTCCTGTGGGACTCTTTACTTAACCAGCCTTGTCAACACAATGATTTCCTTAAGAAACTTTGTCCCTCACAGCAAATGACATCCTATTAATTTAAAGAAGCAGAGACAAAAATTAACTTTCTGCCCTTTTTGACGTCAACTTCCTACAGACCATGAAAAACATGCCAACTGTACTTGCTAAATGTACTTTAAATCAGCTGGTTTAAACTGGCAAACCCCTGCCTGTAACGGAAAAGTTTTTGAGTTACTTGTTAGTTGGGCTAATGTATGAAAAGCAAGAGAGGACCTAATACCAGCTAATGGTGATCGTTTACATAGTAGAACAATTTCCATCCCTGGAGTGCTTTTCAATATAAATTAATTTAACCCACTCCTGGAAGGGGGACATTATGAATTTTTTATAGAGCAGATAAATGATGGTAAGGTTTGAATGGTTTAATCCCTGAAGTCAGGTAAAATCAGTGAGAGCCAAGGCTCTGTAGTGACTTATAAGATGTTCTTAGTATCTGAGGTTCATCTCTTCCTAAGCTAGTAACTGGTGATAGACCTCAATGGCTCCCCTGGGCACTTAAACAATGGGAAAATACAAGTTTGTTAAAAATTGCTACTGAGAAGTTTTGTTTTGCAGACAATGAGGCCCCACTCCAGCAACAAAATCTGAGTACTGCATTT
This sequence comes from Psilopsiagon aymara, assembly GCA_024733675.1. Classification (NCBI taxonomy): domain Eukaryota; kingdom Metazoa; phylum Chordata; class Aves; order Psittaciformes; family Psittacidae; genus Psilopsiagon; species Psilopsiagon aymara. Next base: position 76,839 of record JANRGW010014749.1, on the reverse strand, counting down.
ATCCTCTAAAGTCTGTGCTGAAGACTTAGCACTTGGCAGAGTGCTGTGTCATACAACCCTAACAAAGTACAGGAAGCATACTGCTTAGCAATGAATATCAAGGGATGAGTCCTACTCTAGTCATTTCATATAAAAATACATTTCTGCAAACACTGACTGAGGTTTGGGCTGAAATAATTGTTCCTCAGTATGCCATCATTTGCAGACATACTTTCATTCTTTTGGCCAGCTGACATTTGTTCAGATTTCATAATATTTACTTACTCATATTTCCTTTTCTGCCTGTATTTGCTGAACTATATAACTTCTTTTTTATCTGCAGATGTAACTGTATACATTGATGCAAATTGGTAGATAATCTAAATGTACCCACAGCGCTAAAATCATCCAGCTATTACCTCAACTAGATAAAAATTAAAATAATTGTATTAAATGTTCAAGTATTTTTCCATTACAATAATTCTCAGGAAGTCCCCCAGGACTGTCCCAATTTGTTTTCTGAAACTATCACAAACTCATGTTTGTATTACACCCAGAAACTAGATTATTTGCTTTATTTAATACACTGTTTTCTGTCAGCCCACTTGTACTGCATCCAGTGCAATTACCTGTCTGCCTGACACAGATGCATCAACATATATTTTCAGTCTACATACTAGTCTCTGACTGCAGTGGTCAGACATCACCCTGATCCCGCAGATTTAGACTGTTGTAGGAACTGCCATGAAATGCAATTTCCATTTAATTAAAGGCAGTACAAACATTCCAGTCTCTATGGCTACATATATCCTAGTACATAAAACGGGCCAGGGCCCGTTCTTTGCCCTAATGGCAAGTGGCAAGGCATGGCTTGTAACTGTATGGCTACATCCTCCCTTTTCCATCCTGCCTACTGGGAACGGTCCCTGGCTAGGGCTTTTGACTGCACTGTGTCTGGGCATCATGTGGAAGTGTGATGGCATGGGGCAAAAATGTGCCAGGGTAGTTGCTAATAATTAAACAGTATGGACCACAGCAGGAAAGTGCTTGAATCCCTGCCCTGCACCTCTTAACTCTACGAGTATAGACATGGGCTATGGCTACATCAGAATAAATAAAACAAACTGGAGTTCAGAGAGTGACTCTCTTTCCCACAGCAAAGCCCTCCAGGTGAACAAGGAAGGGCTGCTAACCAATGCAAATACCCCGTCATGCCCAGACATCAAATAACAGCATGGATCATCAGCACCTGGCCTCCATCAGCCGTGTTCATTTTACCCCCACAGATGCAGCCTATGTGTCTTTTCAGGCCACAAGACAACATGGCTGATTTCAAAATAAGGAAAATTTTATCATGAATTTAAGACAAACATAATGCTCTTCAAGCAATAAGCACATGTGTGTTGCCAAAGTTGTATCTATGCTCCTTGGTCAGCAATCTGAGAGATGACAGACAGGACACCACATTTTGGCTTGAGCAGCTTATATCATTTGGTATGAGACAACAGGTTTCCAAATTCAGTAGCACCTGGAAGAGGATGCTGGGATATCTTGGCTCAGCAAAAGAAGATTACATGAAAAGTTTGGACACTGCATTGAAGTTTCCATCACAATGGAAATGAGGCCATAACCACTGATAAGTGCCTTTGGAGTAGTCCTGTAAGTGCCACGGAAATCAGCCTGCCTCTGGTGAACTTCTACATCATTCATCCTTCTTCCAAGGCAAAAATGCATTACAGTAGAGACATCCCTTATTCATCCTTCATCCTTTATTCAAGTCTTCATTGCCATGCAGCGCCACTCTTCTACACCTTGCACTTGCAGTAGAGATAATGGCGTCAACCTGGGATTTGCCCCTGGTCAGATAGCAGGTGGGTAGGTGGATTAAGGATAAGATCCCCCAGTGCAGATGCTCAGCTGCCAGAATGTAAGAGCTCCCTTGTTTTCAGCTGAAGTGGTTTATTATGTCAGTGTTCTGCATTTGTGTCTGGTCTTTCAGCTATTGAACTTTTTTTGTGCAAGTATCTGATTGCTGTTTGTACCTGTGTGGTGTTAGGTAGGACAGGCCTGTTATGAATGCTGAACAATTGAAGAAGGAAAGGGAAATTGAGAAATTACAGGCTCAGCAATAGAGGTTTTTCCCTCTGTCTTTCAAAAAGGAACTTCAAAGCTAACTTTAACAACTGAAATCACAGGCGGATATGATTCAAAACTATTCTGGGCTTGTTAAACTATTTTTAAAAATGCAAAAGCTTTTATTAGCTTAACATACTATTCCAATCCACATGAGTAAAATGAAGCGTGTCTTCGTTATTCAGTCAAGATTATGCACATTTCCCTCCTGACTCACGACCACACTGATCATAATGGCTTTAATTGATATTCATGTGCATGCCATATTTACTTCTGCAGAGTTCCCGTGTAATTGAGCAATAGTTAATGGGCACTTAGGACTCTATTCACAAGAGATTACAAATGTGTGTGCAATGGGGAGCCTTTCCCTGTGGAGTCTCCATGTGTCTGGATAGGTGCATAATCAGCATGCCAGTCATCAGGCAGAGCAGCTGACACTCATGGCCCTGGTGAGGACTCAAGTGAGACAAATTCTCAGCCCCTTCCCAATTTGGATGAGGAGGGACAGGGGACAGGGGACAGGGGACAGGGGACTGGGACTGCAGTGAGGGAAGATGATTACGAGTTAGGGATGCTCAGCAGAGCCAGAAATGTTATCCATGAAGATTCAGGGTTTAGGTGAATCATGGCTACAGCCTTTGATAAAACAGGGCTGTCTCCTTTCCCCCTGGGCAATCAAAACTCTCCTTAATTTTCTCTGTCTTAGGCAACTCTATAGCCTGCATGACCATTCCCCAAGCTCCTGTCAGTGGGGCATGTGACATCCCTCAGATCAGCCAAATGACCTGTTTCCCCTCATTTTCAGTCTTTAGACATAGCCAGATGTTCACAGATGTCCTTCCCTGAAAAGTATCAGAAAAATCAGAAGCACCAGGAGGAAGCACTGCTCCACTGCGTAACCTTTAAGATGTAGCAATAACACATTTAGATAGCAGACTTCGCTGAGTGGAACCCCAAAGCACTTTACAAATTACAGAGAGAGGAATCATGTTAACTCCCTCCTGATAAGCTGTCATTCCTGGTCTGCAATACAGCAGCTGGTTCACAGTCCACAGCAGCAATCTACAGCAGTTCTGGACAGGCAGTTGGGCTCAGTACAGCATCCAGTGACACAGCAGGAGAAAATAAACCAGGCACTGTGTGACTCCTTGGATCGGGCAGTGTTTTTTATGCATACATTTGGGGAAGGTTTCAAAGGGGGTTGAGTGTGATGGGGTGGTGACTTCCCTGGGATTTGTGAGTTAATGGCATGAGGTAGAAGAATGAATAAAGATGAGTTTGCTAGCACTACCGTATCAGTGTGTTAAGTGGAGAATAATACAGCTTTTCATTTTCTTCCCTTTTTTTTTTTTTTTGATCTTGTTTTCCTTTGCTAACCAGTAGAGTGCAGAGCTCATTCTGCTTTGGTTACTGGAATTAATAATATAAAACCCTTGAGGTAGTAAGAAGGGAATTTTTATTCCCTTTTTTAAGTTCACTTACAGTTTGTGTATCAAAGGCTACAGATTTTATTGTGTGCTTCCAGACTGTTTCTGTCTTGTATTGTAGCTCCTCAATCTTAACACCGTCACTCCAACCTGAGACTTGCTCTTTCCTTAAAATAGTAGAATTATAGAATCAACTAGGTTGGAAAAGACCTTTAAGGTACTCCAAGACTGCCAATACACCACTAAACCGTGTCGTTAAAGGCTTCATCATGGAACAGCTCCAACAAACAAGAATGAATATGGAAAGCCTTTTTACATTTGTCGTGTCAGAAACAAGTCTCTCTTGTTGAAAAGAACAGTAACCTCATTTCTTCCTAGCCTACATAGCATTATCTCTATCGCATCCATCATGATGTTAAATGCAAGACCAATGTTTTGTTGAACTTTTCTAGTCCAAAAAATGATTGAAAATTGAAACAGTGACACTGCATCTCAAAATCTTTTCTGTATGAGATATTGTTACAATGTGGAAGCATTTAGGGTTTGCCCAACAAAAACTGGCAATGCTGTGCTTCACCCTGAGACTAGCAATCTAGGTCTCAATGCAGGCTCTGATGCAATATCTTCACCTCCATAAACTTATTTCTGCCTTCACTTCCCATTTGAATGCTCCACCCTTTGATGCAGAAAGCATTTTAGGACCAGATTTTTCTCTATCCACACTTTTAGAAAATTTCCTGTAGAAGATTGATATATTCCCTGGATATTATGGGTCCCATGGGATTTACAACCATACATTAATGAATTAGATATAACACCACTTGGGAATACCAGGCATACAGCCCCATCATGAATGTACCCTAAAGTCTAGTGATTAAACTGTGCAAAATTATACAGTTACTTCATTATTATCTGAAGTAAAGGATTTGTTTCCTTTATAGAATTATCTCCTGGGATCCTAAATGACAGTTTCTGACCTTATCAAGAGTTCTCAGAGGGAATTGTGCGTCTGTTCCAAATCCAGCCCAAATGGGCAGAGACATTATGCTGTACAATGTTGGTAATAATTAGCATGGAAAAGTTATTCATGGTTCAGTGACAAACTTTAATAGTGACAAAATTGAGGTGCTCATGGCACATCTTAACAATACAAACCAATCACATCAGTTGGCAGAGTTTCTCCTCACTGTGTAGGCATAGCTTCTATTTTATTGAAGACCAGATGTTTGGGAGTCTCTCATGCATGTGGTTTTCCTCTCAGCATGACAAGTAACAGTAGTTTCCAGGATTGCACTCATCTCCATTGAAACAAACTAAAGCCTTTCCAATGGCATGGACAGAAGAGGAAGCAAAGCCTGAGAGCCTGGCGTTTCAGCAGGACAGGTGAGTGTCACCCTAAGAGCACTGAGCCCAGGCTTCAAGGACAACCAGTGAGAGGCTGATAGCTGTTTACTTTCAGGTTGCTTCCAGGATTTGCAGTCACCAGCACTTGAATTTCAGCTCTTCCCCCATCAAAACCTAAACTTTCTTCTGGAGCAACTACATTTTTTACTTGGCCAGACACACAGTTTTAACAATAATTATAAAATGAAATGTTTCACAATGACAAAATTGACATTTTGTCTCCATAAGAGAAAAACTATTTTAACTCTTATTTTACTTTGGCAGTACACTGAATAATGTTTAGCATAATGTGTATCCGGTTATCAGATTTTAAATGTGCTAATCACTTTGGCATAGTAAAAAATTATTTCATTCTTCCAAATGAAGTACACTTAGGGAATCAATTTCTGCGAAACATTTTAAGTTGGAAAATTTTTGGGAAAAAGTTTAAGAATCTTTTAATCAAAGCAAAAAACGTTTGTGTTTCCCAGAAAGGTGGAATTTTATTTTTTGCAGTCTTTAATTATATCTGCCAGAAGTTTTCCATGCCTCTGTACAGAACCTGAACTCTTACTGCACTGAGAGATACGAAAAAGTTCTCCGTTTCTAAAGCCTGCCTCAGATTGGAAACCTCTGAAAAGTTTGAACAACAAAAATTTCATATTTTTTTTAAGATTGAGAGAAAAGAAGACTTATAAATTGTTCTTTCCACTTTAAAAAGAAAATATCTGTAGACATTTTACTGAGAAGAACCCACATTTCCAACTGTCAGAAGAGATTGATTTATGGGACAGCCCTGTACATTTGTGAATATGGTCCAGCCAAAGAAGGTGAAAGACTCTGCACAACGAAAAGTGAAAGTTTGGGTGTGTTAAATGGATAATTGTTAAATGTCAGCAGCTGAATTTGCCTGCATTACTGAGCAGCAAGAAGAGGCTAACCCAGCTCAAAATGTTTCTCACAAATCAGCAATAAAATTCTGAGTGTATTTCAGTATACGGCAAATGTTTGCTATTTTCAGTGGAAAAGTTGACAGGCCTTCCTATATCATAAATTACCTTGGTTGCCCCATGATCATAATATCCGTCCATGCTACATCACACACCTACCATCCCTCTGCAGACAGGAATAGCAATTGCACTGCAAAAATTAATCTTACTAGCGCTATCCCATAGTGGTCTTGATTGGACATAGAGTTCCTGTGAAACAAAATTCAGCCTTTGGTCCCCCTCTCCCTCACACATGTACAGATCTTCGGAAATGACTTGGCACAGATTAGGTGATCAATTGAAAAATCTCTTTTTCTGTTCTGTACTGCACCTCACTTAATCAAAATTCTTGCATTTAATTCAGTACACTTCTGAAGAAGCTCCACTGCTGTCACACTCATAAAGTTTAATGACAGAAATCATGATTCAACAGTATTCTGAAGCTTTTGTTTAGCCCTGCATGCAGGGTTTAATAGTGTTCTTCCACAGAAGGAGGCAACTAACTACACAGCTGCATGGAGCTTCTAGTACATTAAAGAGGCACTGCAGAGCATAATGCCCCAAAACAGGGGAAAAGAGCATATGACCCATTAGAAATCAAAGGTGCTCAACAATGCTTCCTCAATGGAAGTTGTTAAAATTGTAAACTGGGAGCTTATGATTTGCATGATCAAGGTGTTGCAACTTACTTAACATAATATAACGTCACAGAGGATTGCTTGGTGTTCATCAGTAACCCCAACCTGTTTAGAATATAATTACAAAGCTTAAGGAGTTGAATGAGTTGTGTAACTTAGTATGAAGATAGCATCTAAAACACTTTTCCTACAGTACTACCTACCTATTCATAAATATTAGTAGACATATATAATGCAATTAACAATTAAAAAATGCATCTAATGCTCTTTCTTTGTGCAAGTGTATATAAACATGTGCAAAGAGTGAATATATGTATATATGTGGTGTTTTTTCATTTTGTTTTAAAACAACTTTTTGTTAATGTGTTCGAACAGTCCCTGGGAGTCTTTAGATTTGAGATAAGTGGATTTTATGACAATAGCAGACATTAAACTACTGTTATTTAACAAAGTTGGTTAAAAGTAATTCTAAAGCCATCATATTTCTAATTAAGTTTGAAAGTGATTCATAACAAAAGGACTCAGAGAAACTTTAATTTCATATTCCAAGCTAGTTAGTCCTATTTGTTTGCTTTGAATCACTCATTTCAATAAGGTGAAAACTTGTGTTAATCCTCCATTCATCAGTTGCCTGGGTGCGTGTGAAATGAGTCATGTGGACAAAATAAACCACTGCTAGCCGCAATATTCTATTGTCTGCTAAGCTTCTTCAAGGGGCCTCTTCACAGGTACCAAAAAGCCACTCTAGACACTTCACATATTTTTGAAGATCGTCCCTTTTTTCACATCGCACATTACTCACTCATTGAAGAATAGCAGAAAACAGGCATAAAATGAAGGAAAAGCTGAAGTAGGCCAAACTCATTTTCTACACAGAGAGAGATAATTGGCACTGCAGTAATTTTGGAGAACTGAATTAAATGAATAAATTGTGACATGGGAAAAACTGAAAAGGACAACAGTTTCCTGGCTTGCACATAATAGTTACTTTGGACAGCATTTTTCCTGGAGACCAATTGATAAAACAGGACAAAAATGTTTTTGCCATTAATTGCTTTCAAACATTGTCCTGCTAAATGCCCAATTAAAAGGTAGAAGTGTGAGCTTCTTTTTTGCTTATAATGACCACATATTGGGGGGAAAAAATCAGTAGCAACGTCCTAGCATTTTCTTTTGTGGTTGTGGAATAAAAAGATCAATGGAAAAAGGTTCTTAGCTTACCTTAAACTAAAACAGCAGCCTCAAAGCCTGCAGACCAGCATGGGGGTAAGGATGGGGTGGTGGATAGTGGGACACATACAGTATCACTGCTCTATGCCCAAATTATCATTTACACCAAAAAACTTAATTTCATAAGTGGGTAAAATACGTAAACCTAAGTTCATAAATTGCCAACTGATAATTTGAGTGGATTATTAATGGGGTTATTTCATGTCCAAAACCAAACAGATATGCATAAAAACCTCATAAAGAAGTTTTCCCTCATTTGATTTTTAAAGACATGGTTCACTGACAGTTAAAAAAATATAAATCTAATGGGTCAAATGAACAAAAGACAAAAGAGCCAAAGTTATCTCTGAGATAACTCTGCTGAATTAAAAGAGGGTCAATTCATCACCTTCTTATTAATCGTATTACTTGAGCTTTCAAAGATCTGTCACTGACAGTCAATGCTATAAACATTCATTACTTTTTGTGATGCTATTTTTAACAGCAGATTCACCAGCAGCACGAAGATCTTTTCTACATGGGACTAACCTAAATCTACCAATATAATTTTTAAAGGAACATCTTGATAACAAAGTAGCAATTATCTGTCCACACATCTTATCTGTACATCAGTAATACCTATGTTTCACAGGGCTTTAAAATTTCTTGCAGACCAGCATGCACACTAATCACTAGCCTTAAATTGAAAACATTGTGAAAATGAAATGGTTGAACAGATTAGTTGCAAAAGACCTCATGCAGCCTTGTGCCAACTGGTAGTACACAGGGAATCAATAATGTGTGCAGCTCTACTTGGCCGAATCTAGTAACAAATCTTGCCTCTGATGAAAATAATTTCTAATTTTCAGGTTTCTGGGAACTCTCTGGAACAGAAGATACAAAAATGGCTCTACAAAATGAGGCAGAACCCTCATTTGATTCCAGCTGTGTACAGGCTCTATCTAGAGCTGCCTCTGGACTACACCACAGAGAAATCATTGATGGTGCCCATCTGAATCCACTTGTGCTCTTGCAAGGAAGGTTAGAAGACACATAAAGCGGAAGGACAGTCCCCTCTTGACAAATGGAAGTAAGGGGTGAGAAGTCAAACCTTTGGAGCTCCACGTTTTACAAAACTGATCAACAGTTTAAAAACTCAGAGTCCAACCAAAAGGAAGGACACTGGGTGATACACCTGCTCCTGGAGATTGCATGAGGCTTCTGTATTCCCACTGGATTCTGTATTCCTGAGCACGTACTTGTGCTTGCCCTTGGATGAACTTGACATGCAGTCCCAGTACCATCACGTCAAAGATGAATCCATGGCCCTTTTATAGCCATTTCTAAACCAAAAAGAGAGAAAGTTTATAAAGCCATCCAGATTATAGCAATCCTTCCATGTTTGGTTTTTTTCACTCGGCAGTCTGTGAATTATCTGCCCTTGTCACAGGAAGAAGGCTGGTCCCTCTGGGGGAGTAGATTTTTCATCATCCTTGTTGCCTGAGGCACTGATTAAATGGAGTACTTATTCACCTGAGTGACTATAAGCAAATGAGCCATTGCACTGAGTCAGTTAAAGTTAGTCAAGTGCAGAAAAAAGACCTTGCTAAGTGAAAGTTGCTGTGCAGAGCTATCTATTAACAGGAACACAAGGCAAAAAAAACCCTGCAGGATTCTACACTTTTCTGCACTATTCACTGCGATTTAAAGAGCTCTGTGAACAGACATTGATTAACAAATTTTAAACTATTGAGATTACAGAATAATCTTCCTGTGTTTTTAGACAATATAAATATGATTATACGAATACAAAGCCACAATATTAATCATAATATATATTCAACCATCTAAAGGTTTGGCTCCATGACTTAATTTTGAAAGTCAGACATCATTGTCATGCACAAGAGGGAACACAAATAAAATTGTTGAATGTTATAAAAAGTAGTCCAAAAGGAAGCTGGGTAAAGAGTTTTTAAAATTTATGTGCAATTTATGTGTTACTTTGCTGTACTGCATACCTCATTTGGAACAGAAAGTGAGTAAAGTCTCACAACAAAATGCCACTGCAATTCCACCTTGCAGCAATCATCCTCACCTGCAAATTAAATGGTTATTTTATTAAATCAACTCATTTTATTTAAAAAGATTCCATTAAAGCATATGTTACCCGAATCTTCAAGAGCTGTTTCGGGCGCTGTCAATGCTGGAAGTAAAACTCTGCTTTGCCTTCCCTGCTTACTCTTCTGAACGAATAGCAAAGTGTCTCTGCTGCTGCCAAAGATGGATTTCCCAGTGAAGCTGATTGGCATGTGCTAGAAATTTGGTTCTAATATTCTAATGGGGAATATTGATATTTCTAAAAAAAAACCAATCTGGGTCATTTTACTGCTTGTGCATTGCATGGGAAGATCTGCATTAAAAAGTAAAGTGCATTTTCTGTACTTGAAACTCTATAATGGTACTAATTTAAGATTTCTTCATATACAGTTTCCAAAACCTGTACTTTACATGCTTTGCCTTCAGTTGCTTATGAACACCTTTTGAAGGCTGTAGATCACTGGATACCTCTTTTAAGTAATAATCTACTGGCATAAAATGAGGAAAAGTCCAGTTACAACTCATCGTTAAGGTCTCCTGTGTCATCAAATCCATTATACATTCATGAATCCTCCAGACAGAACTGAAGAAGGTTGAATTCACATGTACATTGTATATCAATAATAATCACAGTAGATACTAAAATTATTTCATGTCCTTAACAGTATCCTGCTGGAAATTATAGCTTCTGTGGGAATATAAACCAGATAATTTGTGTCCTCCAAGCAATTTATACCATATGATTTTTTTATGTTTCTGCTACTTTAAATGAAATTAGTGAAGGCAGTATGTTATCCTCAGTCACTATCCATCAGAAGTTACGTTAAAATTGATTAAAGTATTACTTATCTTAAGTACTGTTGACCTATTTTCTTTCAAACCTGTTACACATACGTATAAGATTAAATATACAGTAGGAACCATGCAAGGATATGGGATGAAAACTTAAGATTTCCTAACAAAATGCAGCAGCTGGCTGTTTCCAGAAGAGTAACTTTCTAAACGTTCAGGAGCTGTTCATAGGATGCAATTGCAACACAAGCCTGGAAAGTAGAGGTTTTCTTAGGAATTCATTTTTTTTTTCTATCCTCCATATCCTTTTATTTCTCATTGTCCTGTTTTCTATACTCTTGTTTCTTGCCATCTCTCTTTGTGACTACAAACCATAACTCCACCTTTGCTTTTTAATGGATACCTGAAGAAACCCTGCTCTTCACATTCTTTCCAAAGGGACCATGCTTAAAGAAGGGCTCATGAACACAGTTGGCTTCCAAAATGAAGGAACAACAAAAAAAAACCTGACCATAAACAAAACCAAAACTGTTCACTGATCCATCAATTGCATCTTCACACCCACTCTTAGACACCAAGTAGCTCCTGTAGAGACAGAAATTGTAACATGCCATTCTTTCATTTCAAGGCAGGCCCCTAAAAGTGCTCCAGGAGCAAATATTTATGAAAAATCTTGCAGTGAGCATAAAACTATAATTTTATTTTTTTTAATAAAAAGAAATGGAGCAGAAGATGGGAGATTTTGAAATATTTTCCACTGTGGCCTACCCTTAAAATCCTGAAGTTATTTTTTTTAATATTTCAGGTTTTAATGTTTCGTGACATCTTTGTGGACTGCAGATGAAGATGTCTATTTTACATATTTCTGAAAACTCAAGATTTTTCAGAGGCATCTCTTGGAAGAAGCCTCAAAAAATCAGTAGTTGTAATAGAAAATTGTGGTTATATTTTTGTCCCACAAATTGTTTAAGAGGTCTGAGGACATGCCCCTATATATCTTTAAAATACTAGGGATTCTTGGAGAAAGGCATGAGTGAATTTCAGTGTTGACATTTTTCTTTCCCATTCTCCCACATGTGCTAAAAGACATGAGCCTTCTCACCTTCTCTGTCTTGTATCAGCATAAGCTAGTTTATTAGATTTCATAAATTACACTATCCTTTCAGACGTTATCTACCAAAACACAGAATAAAATTCCTGGGACAATGGACAACTTTTGGTGAGACTGCAGATGTTCACAGGGCACTTCAGTCCTGCCTGTGAAAACAGAGACCCCAGACCTGTCTCACCACATCCAGAGACTGACACATGCTTTCTTACATGTTTAGCCTGTTACTCAGGTCAGAAATCAAAGCTAGTTTACTTGCCAGCAGAAAAGCAATTTAACAAAAAACCCTTAAAATAAACCGTTAACTTCTGCATTGTCTTTTTGACAATAACCACTAGCAACAAGAAAATCATTGTCTGCTTCTTCTGTCAGTAGGTAAGAGGAGTTTTAAAGCAAAATGCTGGTAAGTTAATGACTTGACAATGCATCAATGACAGAAGTGGAACAGAACAACATCTTATCCTGGCGAGTGTGAAAACAGGCTTAGACTTAATATGCTGTAGGTCGAATCCTTGTGAATGTTATGGCTAGCAGTCCTGAAAAATATCCTACAGTATTGTACCAGGCACATTAAAATTATTAACCTTCTAATTATTAATTTGCTTTATTACTTTTTATATAAATTCATCAAAGCCTAGAAATAAATCAAAACATTTAAACTGAATTTTTAAAAATAAATTGAAACTTTTCATTCTGCTTCAGAACTGATCAATATTTTTCTCTGACCATCTCAAATTTTCCAACACATAGACTAGTCTGTGTAGAGCCAAGATCTCGTATCAGCTCAGCAAGTCCTTCCTCATGGCTACACTGAACTAGCCTAACACCATCGAAGAGCAACAGTCACAAAGCTGTATGCTAACTATTCTTACACATTTTTGGTGAAACATTTTGAAAAGGTATATTGAGCTATATTATGGAAGGGAGTTTGTGTATCCCATTTTGGTGATACATGGTGCATTGCTCTCAATATCTCAACTGCATAAAGGTTAATCTTTAACTATGAATGCAGATATTGGCAGTGTCCTCTAAATTGGACGCAAAACTTCAAATGCTTCTCACAAAATTCTTCCATATATATACTTCAGCTTCTCATATTTACTTGCCATAGCCAGTGTTGACGGCCTGCAGATCGCAGTATGTATGTTTTACCTAAGCAGTACATGAAGAACATTCCAAATGACTAGTACAAATTACTTCCTAGAGAGACAGTAATGTAAAATCAAATACAATTTCTCTTGTGCTGCAAGGACATATATATACTTCTTTTTCTCTTACTTTCTTCTACTGTCAATTCAATGAGAAGTTGTCGGTTTGACAGGCTACCTAAGCACTGCCAAACACACAAGAAAGTCTGCCTGGGTACCTGGCAGACATGATCATGTGTAGGGATTTTAGAGCAGGTTGGACAAACATCTGTCAGGAATGACGCAGGCAGACGTGATCCCGCCTTAGGGCAGGGAGCTGGACTAATTTACCTCCTGTGGCCTCTTTCAGACTTTTATTTAATGATTTCACTGCCTTGAGGTAAGGTGACACATTGGGCCTGATCTTTTTTCCTGGAATGTCCAAAAAATTTTACATCGGTTATATGTGGCTACATAACATCATGCCTTTCTGGTCATCACTTCTTTATGTCTCTGACTTTCTTTTATCTAGGGTCTATACACAAGCTCATACTCTTCTTCAGACTTTTTATTAAACTATTATTAAACCTTTCAAATGGAAAGCATAATAACACAATGTGAATATTAGGAGGTGAAAATAGCCCTTGGCATTCCACCCATTTTTCAGTCTGTGTTTTCCTTACTGGAGGTTGCTGTCAGGAACACTACTCACATTTTAGATATTGACATGTTCTGCAGCCTGCAGTGTCATGTAGGTGTTGCAACATTTGTGAAGTTTCCTGACTGGTTCTTACAGCTAATTTTTCAGAGCCAGGGGTTTGTATTCTGAAATACTGGGAGACAGAAGACTGCAATTGGGTGAAGGTAATGTATTTGTCAAGGGGACTCTGTAAATGCTGCTTCTGCCCTCTTTTGGAAGAATTCATGCATCTCTAATGTCTGCGGCACTTTAGGTGCTCAGCGCTGGGAACAGAACCCCAGGTTTGACAATGTGGGAACACCTCTCTCCCATCTGTTTATGGTCCAAAGCACTGTTATCACTGACTTCAGGGACTGTAGGTTTCACTTACACTGGTTTTCTTACTGAGTTCAGATACTGCTGATGCAGAATTGCCACAGAATGTCAGGACTTCACACAGGGCCACACTGCAAGTAGGCAAAAGAAAAATAATAGCATACAGTTAATTAAAAAAAAAAAAATATATAGATGAGTTAAAATATGTCCTGCTTATTTCAGTTTGTGAAGTACCTGTTCATGGGCCTATCAGCAGGAAGGAACCTGCATTACACTATTTTCTGACAAGTGTTTTCTTTCTAACTGGTCTGCAGTCTGTTCGCCTTCAAGCACATGGTTATGAATATTCAGTTCTCACATACAGTGCCTCGTATCTGGGCACTCATTCTGGGACTGGATTATTCCTTCATCTCCCTTTTCCTTTAAAATAACCACTGTCCTAAGAGAAAAAAGAAACTAAAGAAATTTACCACTCAAACTCATACAAACATTGTACTACAATCAACTGTTTCAGATTAAAGCCATATAAAAACACCTGCCCTGAAGGAAAATACACATTTCTTTTTTAAGTAATAAGTAAATGTAGATTAATTTGCAAAAGAAAGTTGTTTTAATCTGTTCTTTAAATCTTCATTCAGCCCCTGACTAGGCACATAACTGTCATTGCATTCAACTGTCCTTTGCTTCTGAGTATAGCCATTTTTTAATGTGCGCATTTATTTTTACACTTGAGTCTTGAAATATGTCCAGTTAGTGCTTGGTAAATGCTAAAATAGCAATACGGGAGGACAAGAGGACAGACTCTAAACATAACATAGCTGCTAAAAGTAATAGCACACTCTCTGTGGAACAGTTACTGTATGTTTACCTCTCTCTGTTTCCCTTTATTTTGTTTCTTGATCACTGGAGAACTTGCATCTATTTGATATTGTAAGTGTTTGCAAAGTACTTTTTGAGAACAATTTAAAGGCTACAAGTTCTCTCTCTCTTGCTCCCTGCAAGTATTCACCAGACACTTTCCAGGTTGAATTGGAAGGTTATCTAAGACATATGGAATTATTTCTGCTCCCTGGCAAGACAATTTCCATTATTTAAAAAGATGTAACAAAAAATGATTATCAAGTGACATGCTTTGCCTACCACTTGTAAATATTCATTCCTGGCTCGTATCCATGAATCCTACAGAATACACAGTGATTTCATGATCATGTGAGCAACCATCTGAAGATTCTCTAATACCCTGGATCGCAAGGAGCAGAGGAGTGAAGTGATTATATTTATGTGCTTTTATTTTTTCCATTCGTCAATAAGCTCTGCTTTTAAAGTGTGATAAAAAGATACACAGATGCTCTGTATGCTTATATTTTTGTATTCCCTCACATTCTGAAA
This sequence comes from Psilopsiagon aymara, assembly GCA_024733675.1. Classification (NCBI taxonomy): domain Eukaryota; kingdom Metazoa; phylum Chordata; class Aves; order Psittaciformes; family Psittacidae; genus Psilopsiagon; species Psilopsiagon aymara. The sequence continues at coordinate 61,553 of JANRGW010014749.1, read as the reverse complement.
AGCTCACTGGAAAGGCACCTGCATAAAACAATATCACAAAGAATGGTCAATAATGACTGAAAATAGTGTTAGTACAGGTGTTGTATGAATATCTTTGATCTTGAAAGCTCTGCTTCTTTTAAAAGCTTTAGGAAGAATGAATGTGTTTAAGTCAAAGAAAGAGCCTACGAGTATTGTTTTCTAAAGTAGACAGGAAAAAAAATCACTGACTTCACTCAAACACCTTCTGCGCTACAGCAAGAATAAAGGCTGAAAAGAAGCTAAGTCTTTATATTTCTAAAAAGAAACATGAGTGGATTAATTCAGCTAGCACTGCCTTACCAATGGCAAAAAGAGTTATACATAATTCATAACCCTCTGATGAGCTACTTCTAGGCAGCCTCAGAAATGTAATTTCTAACATAAACCTGATGCATACCCTTCTGTGGGTTCATATCTGTTAATTTTCTAGTAGTGTGTATAGTAGAATTGCAAATATGATTGTACCCTGAAATGTTGACTCTGTTCCCCAGGTTGTAGCAAGATCTGCAGAGGATCTGTACATTTGCAAATATGCCTGTGCTCATGTGGAGTCCTCATGAAGGCTGATCCACAGTCTGGAGCTACCTGCTTTCATTTCCTGGAAGGAGCAAGGCAATACAGGTGTGAAAATGCCTGTCTGGCTTGTAGTAAAAGCCGTATGATGACTTAGAATCATAGAATCATAGGATAGCTAGGGTTGGAAAGGACCTTAAGATCATCTAGTTCCAACCCCCCTGCCATGGGCAGGGACACCTCCCACTAAACCAGAGCATATAGATTTAAACTGTAAAAGGTTACTGGATGATCTAAGCTCTAGATGCCTGTTCAGGAGTCCTGGACAAGGTTGAGTTCTAGGTAGGTGGTTGAGGTCCTGCATCCAAACAATCTAGCTGTTTCCTCATTTTGAGATGACGATGTGGTGTTTAGGGCATTATTTTTGCTGGAAACTCAGCCATAAGAACTTGGTGCAACTGCTCATGGCACAAGTACTGCAGCAGAACTCAGGAGGGTTATTAGCTTGTATCCTATTCCTTTCAAACCCACACACACTGCTGCCCTTCTTCAATTAGTTCACCCTTATGAACACGGTAAAATACCAGACATTAAAAGAGACAAATAGTGTAGCCAGTTCAGGGTTAGAGCCTAGGGGCTCAGCAATAACCTGTAGCTCCACAACATGTCATATCTGAAGGTTCATTCATTTGAAGACGGAAGTTACTCTCTCCCTTGAAGAATGAACTTAGCTTAATTCTTACATCTCTTGACAGCGGCCTTGGCCAGAGAATAAAGGAAGAAGCCTTCTCCTGAGCTATTTGATCCTTGATTTTAGTAGCTGAGATCAGGGACCAAAAACCAATCCTCAGACCAGTGAGCTGAGAAGGTTTTTTTATTCACTTCAATCAGACAAGACCACAATTCCCAAAAAGCAGAGGAGTTAAAAATAAAAGGCAGATAGAACGGCTACTTTTCTTGAATCTTTCCTGTAGTCAAACACTAGATAAGTAGCTCATACATAAAGTTGCTGTTAAAAATTTGGATTGTAGTACATCTTGAGAAGGCATAATAAAAAGTAAACAAATAAATTAGTATGGTTAAAGTCCAGCCCAAGTCAAGAATGATGGTCAAAGTTTCAGAAAAGAGACAATGTTATCAAACAGGAATAACATTTATTAGAAAAAATAAGCAGACTGATATGGTTCACTGCATAACAAAGTAGTGAAATGTGTAGAATGTCCCTGTGCTGGGATCTACCAGCAAATAACAGTGATGTTAGTGGGAAATGCAACCAATCTGGCATCCAGCTTTTCAGCTGAATTTAGCCACTACTGAAGAAATTTGGCTCCAGAAGGAAAGAGAGGAGGTGGGTGTTGAAACACATCAGCAGTGAGTCAGCAGCTTGTGGAGCTGGCTACTAATGACCCTCTTTTAACAAGCCAACTGTAGGGTGACAATTTAATTTAAATGAATTTATTGTTATGATCTTGATAGTATTTCTGCTAAAGGGTGAAGTTACAGCTTCAATAAAGCTTAAAACAAAGCTCAAAGTTTTCAACAGTGACAACACAAAAGAAAAAAAGGAAGGACTTTGCATATCTGGCATTTCTTTCAGAAGGAAAGGCAGGCTTGAAAACAAGAAATCAATTAGTCAAGATTTAACATTTAACTAGAACTTTCATCTAATTGCTTTTGTTGCCTTCAGAGCTGACATTTAAAACTCCTCTTTATAGTTCAAGAAACTCTGCTGTAAGTTTTCCTTAGAAGAGAAGCTGCTTTTTAGGATCCCAATTGTAAACCTGCTCCATTGTTACACTAATTCCCAACAATGAGATCCTCAGCCTCAATAGCAGGAGAAAGGTTTTACAATACCAAATTTTCACAAAATTGAAGTGGCTAAAAGCTACTGTAACTCCACATTCCCTGAGGTGCCTTGTGAAAACATTCAGAAGCTTAGCACCGTACTTAGTTGAGGGTTTTTTGAGTTTTGTCTACTCAGGCCATGTCTGCATTGAAAAAATCATTCAGCATCTCGGGATTACAAGAGCAACAATTAAAGTAAAGCCTAAAAGCTGACCTCTCTTCAAAACCTTGAGCTATTGCTGTGCAGGGAACTATTTTATATGTAGGTGCCAAACTTTGCATAAGCCTTAAGCTTCCCATAAGCAAACAAAGTCTAAAACATTCGTCTCCACCAAACACCAGTGGCAAACATAAACATAGGGGGGTTTTGTGTATCTGGTGAGAAGATGGTTGGGGAACAGAACCATAATTCACTCTAATTGCCAGATCTGACTTCCACTCTTTCAGGAAAAAAAGATAAATTTGAAGCCTCACAATCTCTTTGGTCAACTCACCTACACCAGACATTAGACACTCTCATTTGCACATGGGCTTGTGATAAGTTTAACTTGAAAGTGCACTTTAGCGTCCTGAAAGACAAAAGCAAAGTGAAGAAATATTTCTGACACGTTAATGCTAAGCCTCTTAAAGCAAACGGTATAGCAACTAGAATTGAAAAAAAATCCTGGCCGTCAGCATTTCAAATCACATCTTCATATGATATAAACCAATTTTTGTTCACAAGTCTACTGTAAAGCGGTTGCCAAGTGCTGTGTAAAATCGCTTTTATTAATGAGAAGGAAAGCTCACAGAAAAACATTTTCACTGAGTTGTAATGATCAGAGATAGAGTCCAGCGAGTTGCAGATGTCAGTGCTGGAGAGATAGGAATTTGTTGGGTGACCAGGGTACCATTATTCTTCACAGGGTGATGATATTGGGAAGGAAGGAGTAAACCAGAACATGCCTTTCAGGTTACTACAAGAGTGATCACTCATGAAATTAAAGCTGTCTGCAACCAGTGGTAAAGTCAGGTTGAATTTGACAATTAAACCTGGATTCCTTATTCTTCTCACAGCAAGAACGTCAGAACATTGCATTGTAAAATTTTTGACAATGCCATTTTGCTTATTCATCTTGCAAAATTTTCTGGTTGTGATAACTGAAGAATTAGTAGTTCACAGAATTGGGCATTGTTAGCCTGTAGAAGAAAGCCCCATTCATGAAGCATGTTCTGTTCAGGCGGTGGATCCACAGCCATTCTCATGCTCCCCAGAAGAAGCCCTATGGAGCCAACTCCCCCAGAACCACTGACTGCTGCATTTTGAGAGGCTGCATAATGCCGTATACTAACATTAGCTATAAAACAAAGGAGCTATGGAAAACACAGGAAAAAATCAAGGTAAAATCCACTGTTTCGCATTCTAGTTCTGATTCAGCCTGACTGGATAAGGAAGAGTCAGAGATCAGAGAAGACAAGAGGCCTAGCAATAATGTTTATCCTTCAGCTACTTCATAGAAAAAAGAAATTGGGAAGAATGAAATGAATTTAGCATAATTTCATTTCTGTACTATGAATACCCCAGGATTATAGGCAAGGTTCACTTACAGACAATACACTGTCCTTGATGGATAGTTTGAAGAAAGGTTGCTTCCCGAAGTCATGGAGGAGCAATAATTAGCATTTGGCTAGCACTTTATGTTAGCAAAGCACTCATAGAAATAGTATACCAATATTAGGTGAAAGAGATAAAATGTTTGAAGGATTGTTTCATTGTGGAAAGCACTGTTCAAAATCAAATAATTTTCTATGGCAAAGCTAGCGTATAGGATATTTGGCAAAATATGTAATTTGGCTTTGTTTTCTGATGCTTGCCCCCTGCATTTTAGTTGCAGGTAATTTTTAGTCATATCAATCAAAGAAGGAAAAAAACGGAAGTTAGTATAAGTAACAGTTTACAGGTATGAAGTCACACCAACCAGAACAGGAAAACAGTCCTTTAAAATGCAAAATATGTTGTATGCATTTAACACATTTAGTCTGGACACACAGTGGCAATTCTTCTGCACATAACTCACTTCAAATACCTGAGCTGGGGGAAAATCAAGTGGGCAAAGACTGCCCACAAGAATTTGCCTTAAGGCTGCAGGTTATTATATAAAACAGCTCTTCAGACATCATTTGCAGCCAAAGAAAAGGAAACATTCTCAAAGGGCAATTAATCTCACTCACTTGAGGTAGCTGAGGATCCTGGAAGCTAATATCACTGGAAGCACTTTCCCACCAGCCAGGGAGGAAATTAGATAATCCAGCTGAGGTATCTAATATGTGGACAGATAAAGTAAACTCAGCATTTTGGTTAACATCATTGAGTTTTAGGGTTTTTTTCTTGAGGATCTCTTACACTCTGTCTTTAGCCTGCAAGGAGGTGCTAATAAAATTATCAAAAAAAAATGTTTTTTGTTTGCTTGTTTTTTGTTTGTTTGTTTTCTTTTTTTTATCCATCCCATATTAGGGAAAATAGAGATTTTTAATGAGGACCAGCTCACATAGTTCTCATGAAAAACTATTAAAATTGAGGATATATCTTGGTTTACTCTGTGCAGCTCTTTCATGATAAATATTTGTCTTCAGCAGTCTTTGTCTAACTAAACCAACGCACATCTTTCCTGATACTTCCACTTTACATCAGCTCATACTGTTGTTACAATATTGTTTGATGTGATCATCTCCTGTGTTCAGACTGATGGAGAATGAAGGAAGCGGCAGGGATGCTCCCACTACCTGTCCTCACTTCAGAATAATGACCAACAAGAAATGTCTTGTTTCTTCCAAAGGATTTTGCCTTTTGTTTGTCTTGCATAAGAAGAGGAAGTAGAGCAGAATGTAGAACAAAAATGGTCATCAGCTTCCTGGGGTTTCAGAGCAAAGATAACATTTGCTATTTATTTATTGAATTACTTGTGCTATTTCTACTATAAAAGCTCCAGTTTGAAAAGCATTATAAAAATGTTTTAAATTTCAAAGAAAAGGCTATCTTTCCCAAATGTGTTAGAGCATATTGAAATAGTCTGGCAAATCAAGCAAACAGATAGCTAACAGGCCAACAGGATATCAGTATCTTTCCCTGACAAGTGAACAAGCGTAAAGGTAGGCAGTAAATGTGACAAAAGCAAGAGGAAGGAGAAGAAAACACTCCGATGAAATAACAAGGGATGCAAATAAGGACATTTCCTCCCTCCCACTCTCCTTCTCAGAAAAGCAGCCTCTCATTTTTTACTAGGGAGTTACAAGAAATAGAAGCTATCCTTTGAAAGAAAAATAGGAAGTTCTTGTGCTGGTGTACTGCCCTCCAACACCTAAACTGATAAAGGCTGTAGCACCAAAAAAATGTGAGTATTGACTTTTTTTAGACAGTCAGATAGAGCTTTTTAATGAACTCATATGTAAAAAGACTGTAATTCCAGGCATGCTAAATTTAGTTCTAGGGGCAGGGTTCCTGGACAAACAGCTCAAAATTGGCTAATTGCAAACCACGCTTTTACTATTTTCACACAGTCTCCAAAGCAAAATGAAATAGCTTGATAGGATGGGATCTACCTACATACTAACTCTGTATGTTATCATCTGAGCATAAGCCCATGCTGCTCATAATGACAATGTGTCCGAAGCTGGTAGTGGCAAAGTGGTTGCATTGAGAGTGGACAACACCTCTAAGCTGTGCAAAGAAAGAGACATGGTCTACATATCTGAGTATGATATCAAGCTTATACAACATTGCTGTGCCTGGACAGTGAGCCAATATCTCTAGACAGAGGTGTGAAATGTCATATTACAGCCAGCCTGATGTTAGTTTGAAGGTCTCTGTCCATTGTAAAGCGTGAACATGATGTAGAGATTGAGTCTGAATATCATTCTTCAGCTAGCTAGCTTGTTGTCATATCTACTCACATGTATGGAATCAGACATGGTTTGCTCGGTCATCTGTCAGATGAAATCATATCCCCATACCAAAGCAGAAAGTACAGGCCTCCCATTTTACCTTACCAGATAAAGCCACCAGGCTGCAGATTGTGACAACCCCACTGTGACACTCAAGTCAAAAAATATCAAGCTCAGGAGAGATGATCAGCTATATAACAGTAAAAGGTCTGGCCCACTTGTCACATCCAACCAAAGAACATAGAATCATAGACTAATTAGGGTTGGAAAGGGCCTTAAGATCATCTAGTTCCAACCCCCCTGCCATGGGCAGGGACACCTCCCAGGCAAATATGCTTGGATGTATTAGAGAACCTGAGATGTTCCTGAAACTGCCAGAATTCAGTCCTTATAGACTCAATCCAATACCTTTGATGCATTCAGAGATCTAACAGTGAGTACACTACTATCAAAAGCTACAGTTAAGGAATATGCTATTATATTTGGCTCAAATCCTTACATCTACTCCATTTGCACCCAAGATTAAGAAACTTACAATGAGGTAATCAATCACCTTTCATTCTGTTTTGTCACCTGCTGTATTCAGGACTTATTTTGGGCTATGAAACCACAAACAGCATGCTATTTGAAAAATAACTGCCTATGTGTATATTTATACACAGCAGCTACTTACAAGCATCCATTGTTTAAGGACAGCCACAGTTTCTGATTGTCTGAGATAGGATCTTCTTGAATAAGGTCAGAAAACTTCCTACTCTTCCTCTTCACACTTCTGCTGCTAAATTGTAAAATACATTGACTCAAAAAGTGCCACATATGGTAGAGATTATGAAACTGCTTCGAGACTGGTCAGCCTAGAGTCAAGACATAAGAACGGGTGTATGTCTACCCCCACCTTTGTCAATGTACTCTTGCGATGACATTCGTCTCACAGAACTTGAGGTATCTAAAAACGAAACATCTAGTTCAAGCTGTGTTGTTTCTCTGGCAGTGAAGAGAGAAGCCCAGTTATGATTAACGCCAAATTTCTCAAGGTGCAAACTTCCACCTGTGAGTCATTCATTGACCATTGACTTAAAATTAAGGAATACATTTGTTCCGTCATCTCTTTTGTGATATCTAGATAAATTTATTTTTGCTGATAAACTTATGCAAACATCTTGAACCCATTTAGTCTCGGCGTATTAATGTAAAATTACTAATATCAAATGTCATTGTTAAGGAAGCCCATCAGTAAAAGAAGATGATGCAGTCAACCTACTCTCATTGGCTCTTAACTTAAATATTGTGGAGTTCATTCAATTCTTCTCAATATTTTTTTACCAAATCAATCTAGAAGTTGGAAACTAAAAAAAAAAAAAGATATTAAAAAAGGGAAGAAGAAAGACCGTGAGCTCCAGCTGTGCTTTCTTAAGAATAAGACAGATAAAATCATAGAATCATAGAATAGTTAGGGCTGGAAAGGACCTTAAGATCATCTAGTTTCAACCCCCTGCCATGGGCAGGGACACCTCCCACTAAACCGTGTCACTCAAGGCTCTGTCCCACCCAGCCTTGAACACCGCCAGGGATGGAGCATTCACAACTTCCCTGGGCAACCCATTCCAGTGCCTCACCACCCTCACAGTAAAGAACTACTTCCTTACATCCAATCTAAATTTCTCCTGTTTAAGTTTGAACCCGTTACTCCTTGTCCTATCACTACAGTCCCTAATGGATAGTCCCTCCCCAGCATCATTATAAACTCCTCTGAGATACTGTAAGGCTGTTGTGAGGTCTCCACGCAGCCTTCTCTTTTTCAGGCTGAACAGCCCCAACTTTCCCATCCTATCTTCATACAGGAGGTGCTCCAGTCCCATGATCATCCTCGTGGCCCTCCTCTGGACTTGTTCCAGTAGTTCCATGTCCTTTTTATCTTGAGGACACCAGAACTGTATACAATACTCCAAGTGAGGTACCCCTAAGTCCTTCACAGTCCAACACAAGATGTTTCTTGTGCCATTTGGGTGTGCAAATAAAATTTCAAATATTCCTGTATAATCAACAGCAAAGATATTCAATGCAAAGTGGTCACAAAACCCAGTGACAAAGTTACATGAATGTCTCAGGTCTGTGGGAATCCCAGAGATTAGCTGTTGGGAGTAGGGGACAAAAGGAACAAGGGGGTACATTCAGAAAATAGGGGCCTACTATGGACAACACATCGACTCTGCAGTACATGGAAGATTTCTTGCACAATGGCTACAGAATTATTTTTAATAAACAGTTAAAAGAGAATGAGTGTCTGTATAGAACAGGTACGTAATTAAAATTCTTAACTGTGCAGTCAAATGCATACAACAGCACATTGCCAACTACAGACAAAAGTAGGGCTGTACAAGTCTGAACATGCACCTATTTATTAAATCTCGTTTAAAACACTGAAGTAAGTGCAGTGTCTGATGAAATATTTAGGGTGTTTAAACGTGCCACAGCTGACAGAAAGCAATTTTTTTTTTTTCCACTGGTACAAGATTATTTTGTTTTGCTTTTTGCCTTTTTTAAAAAAAGACAAGGTAAATGGTTTGAACAGCGTCTAAGTACCAGGTAGGATTTTCATGCCTCTACTTTCAGCATGGGGCTTTCTAAAAGAAGTGTTGCTGATTAATTGAATAACTTTTTGCTTTGCTGGATTTTAATCCATAGAATTTCCTTTGTATTTCTAAAGACACGAGCGTTTGCATATAATATGACATTGTGTTATTTAATATCACTGCACAGCTGTGGAATTGGCCTCAAGTATAATTTAAGCCTAGACAAACTATTCTTTTGAAGTGGATGTCCTGGTAGTGTTTCTGGCAAAGCGCAAAAAAAGGACATTGTATTATAAATTCTTTAAATTTATATAGTGGGTTTACCATCCCCCACCCTTCCTTCAAGTGATAGGAACCATTACTACTACTGCTAACAGTTCTGAACCTTCATATCACCTTGCCATCGGAAAACAGCCCTACTAATACCATTTTGGTAAGTCTTTCACGGCCTCCTCTGCAAAGCATATTATTCCTTTTTCATGGCATAACCTCCCAACACAGGCGTACGCTTCCAAACACCTATTCATTCATTACTGACCTATTATGCATACCAAGAAGTGAGCTGACCACCATAGAAATTGCTTTTTACAACCTTCATCTCTTGCTAGGCTACTGTCACTTGGCTGGCCTGGGTTTGGTGAGCCCTACCGAGAGTGTCACTCAATTTTTGTCTTTGTGTAATGTTCCAAGAACCCAAAGGTTATTATCATACAACAGATAATGATCTTTTCTGCTTTGGTAAGTGTTGTTTCTTTTACACTGATCACCAGCTATTTCATGCCTCTATGCTTACAGAGAACTTCCTGTCAATGGTAATGGTTGCCTTGCTACATACTCATGCAAAATATACACCCATGACAGCAATGAGTATTATTTGCATGCACGCACACAACTTTCTATTTGCTTTTTCTTGCTACCTTACAAATTATTTTTGATAAGGTTATTAATACACTGCATTTGGATGTCATGGTTTTAGTCACCCCATAATAATCACTCAAGTTCCCTCTTCAGTCTTCCAGCTACTCTGTCTATTTTGCAGCCTATTAAGCATGGATGTACTGCAAATTATCCAAGAAAGCACAGAGAGTCTCTCAGGTCACTTTGAGTCCCTTCCCATTTATTGAAATCTGAGTGGTCAGCTTTCTTGCCCATGTGCATCCTGAGCAGCAGCTCCCACCAACAGGAGATAAGGAAGGGAAAAAGCCCCAGTAAGCTTTGTCAGATCATGCCACAGCCACTGATGTTGAGAGCTGGTCTTATTTTTAAGATGCAAAAACAAAGATGAGGAGATAATAAGTCAAGGTGGAGCAGCAGGATGGGGCTCAGGAAGGAGACAGGAATCCAAGGGATGGTGGAAAGAAAGTTAAGGTAGAAAAAGTAAAACAGAAATGTTTAAAGAAGGTGGGAACACCCATCCAAATAGCAATGCAAAACCCCGATCTAGAGCTCCTTCTTCCACAACTGACTTGACTGGATGCAGAGGTAGGCATCACACCAAACAGTGAAAGCCTCAAAAGAAGCTATGGCTGAGCTCAATGACTATTTCAAACCCTTTAATAAAGGAAAGTCTGAAAGAACAATTTCCACAGCTAAGAAGGATTCCTTTCTACTCCAGGTGTTGTCCATGAGAGCTATGAACTTCAGAACAAAGCACCTGAGAGATGCTATGTTGAAGACCCTGAGGGATACTATGTTTGTCAGCAGCAGCACCAGCATCTTGGCAGAAGAAGTTACTGAACTGAAATCGAGAAAACATGGTCCTATTTCATTCCTGACATGCAGAATCATCAGTGGGCACTGCTAGTCCATGAATTCTTATCCATAAAATTTGTCCCTATCTTCCCTGTGAAGTCAATGCTTTTAAAGTCTGAATGAGCTTCTTAATGGGACAGATCCTATACTTACTGGATTGGATGGAAGGATTTGCTTGGCCTGCAGCATGTACTGGAACAGATCTTAACAGAACACTCCAAAGATTTTCTGAATTTATAGCCAACAGCCTAAAAGACTGCAGAAGATGAGGCTTTCTTTTTTTCTTTGGACACTTTGTGAATATATCATAAATCTTCTAGATGCCATCCTAAGTCGAGAAAGTGATTTATAACTTACACAGTTAATTATTTCAGTCTTGTCTACTAAAATTTTGCAGTTTTCTCACAATTCTTCATCCTTCAGACTGAAAAATATCTGTTTATTATTGGATTTTTCCGATGGCTCACTGATATGAAATTTGGGGTATTTTGTTCCCTTGTGACTACTCATAAAAGTCACACAATCTGTGCAGTTTCAAATTCCAGATAGGATAAATGCAAAAAGCAGCCACATGATCAATTTTAAACTAGCTTTTATAGTTGGCACTTCACAAGCATTTCTATAAGACAATTGTTCACTTGGAAGTGAAAATGAACTTCATTTCCAAATTTTTTTAATTATAGCTAGTTGCCATAACAGTTGTTACCTGAAAACTGTCAGAGATAGAGTCTGTATTTTGTGTTTTAATAATCTAATGTAAATTTCAGATTTTACAAAGAAAATATCAGAGTGAGAAAACAAAAATGATATTTCAGTCTTGTAGTATTTGCAAGCACAAGAGTACATTTAGATTGACACATGAAATATGAAATAGTCTGAGGATAGCCCAGTTTTCCAAAACATAATGATAGAACACTGCTTCTTGTATTTGCTGGCTGCCCTCAGAAATGACAGTTTCAATCTTTCCTCTGCAAAGAGGACAAGAAACTTCAGTGAAAACCTGAAAGCCTCACATAATAATGTAAAAACATGAATTAGAAACTTAAAAAAAACAAGTCTGCATTGAAATGGTGACAGTTGTAAAACAAATACCCACTCTGCAGCAAGGCAGAAATCATTAATGTAGGTTGACAAGACTTGGAGAGGAATCAGGCCTGCATGCAGGCTGGCCCTTGACACAAGAGGGACTACCATGTTAAATCTACTGTAGAGCATGAAGCTCCAAATGCAATGAAACAATATACACAACATGCCTCTTGATGCTGCTTGAAACTGAATTTGCTGTGGGCCTTTTGGCAAGGATACCAGGCTTTGTGTTGGGAAAACTGCTTCTGCGCCACTTGTGCATATGCTGGGGAAGGGAAAGGCTTGCAGCAGCGGGCACCCTGGGGCTGCTAAGCCCTCTGCCCTGTGGCCAGGGAGCAAATGCCTGGAGACAAGCAGGCAGAGAGAGGGAGCCTTGGGCTGTCACAAGGAAAGGGGAGTGGCAAAGGGACAGAGAAGGGGCCACTGATCCCAAATTTACAACAAGTGTCACTGTTCCTCTCCATATAAAAAAAAGAACATCCTGCTTCCCTCACAAAGACTGAGATTTTCTGCCTTCCTGATTGCTTTGCGATGGGCAGAGCAGATGCTGATGCAGACTTTGGAAGGCATTTGGAAATCATATGGGATGTTTCATTTATGAAAGAATATAAAACTACTAAGATAATATGTTTGTAATCATTCATATTTCTTTATAAGGGGAGTCCCTACTCAGAGAACCATGTCATGGTAAGTGACATACATGTATTTTTCAAAAATCCCAACAGTTTCCTCTCTAAAGATCTCACTATTTTAGCATGGGATGAAAACAACAGGTGGATACAGTGAAGAGGGAAATAAAGGAGTCGGGATAACAGTGTATTTATCATCTTCAGAAGAATAAGTGGCAGCACACCAGCTGCTGGGCTATTGTCAGATGTTTTCCAGCCACCACAGAAAAAGTGAGTTTTAAGGAGGGGTTTGAAAAAGAATAGATTAGCAGCCTCGTGGCATTATTATGAGGAGTTATGCATATGCATAAGTAGTAGCTCTGAGAAAGTAAGAAGGCTCTTGGACTAACAAGCGATGAAGAGAGGCATCATGGGGGCACCACAATGCAGTGCATATTGAACCTGCTTTCATATGTAAACATTCAGCATGCTACAGTCTCACAAGATCACTGTTGCCTTTTATTCAGCATCACAGCACTGCACACAGTGGTGGCTGCTCTGCCAGTGATACATTAAATGCTATCAGTTAAATGAATGCAATTTAAAATGTCACAGCATTTGAATACAGAACACATCTACAATGTGATTAAGAAAAAGGAAGAAAATGGTAACTATGACACTCTCGAGCCATTGGAAATAATGACTAATTTGCTATTAACATCGCTAGAAGCTGGATTTCAGCCTAAGTGTTTTGGAAAAGATATAAACCTTTAAGTTTCAGGGCACAAACAAGCCTGCAGTTGTACTTAGGGAAGGCTTTCCTCAGTCATTGGTTGTTTTACAGGTACTTTTAGCAGGATTTCCACCTTCCACTTGAACAGGAATGTACAAATCACAGCCGTTGTCTCCTTGCAGTGAGCCTCATGCTTCCGAGTAAGTTATTGATATAGCTGCCTCTTAGCATGGAAACTTAGGAGAATATTCTGGAATAAACTCCAAAAGAATTAGTTGAGACTTTCTCAACTTTCCAGATAAAGCTGATTTTTTTTTGGTCAGTCCTTTGCATCGAAAATATTAGGAAAATTAGGTGGGTTCTTGATGACAACATTTATTTTAGGTCAGTGGATATGCTTCCACATGAAACACATGGGCCATGTCAGTACGTGTTCATGTACTGCACATAACCTTTTCTTTTGAATTGTACATGTGTTATGAACATATTCGCTGGGGCTACAGCAGATGATGAACTCTAATATTTGCACAGGAGGTTCTGTTCGTGCATTTATTCCTCAGTGGGTAGGCTGCTGCCTTCCTTTGAAGGCCTTTATGGGAGTGTGGTTAAAACAAAATGTATACTGCAGACTGAAATCACCTACTGCAAAGTAATATATGCAGGCTATTTGCTGTACTGCGTGAGCCTGAGACTGGATCATGTCACTGTGGGAAGCCGTGGGGACTATGTTGTATTTTCATTAGGCACTTAGATTTTAAATTATTTCAAGTAGAGGGAAAATTTACTGAATGACCTCTTCTCCTGCATTGGGAAATCTGTGAGCTTTCCAGTATTTCAGATATTTCCACAAGCAAATAGGCACTTCTAGATATCTCTTACGATTTATCATCAGCAGTGCTCTATATAGAAGGCCACTGGAGTGCCTTGGCATTCTGCAAACACCCTGAACAATTTAGAAATGTTATTTTGCCTCCTTATCAATAGATGGAATACATTACAAAGCCCAGCCCTGATAGAGAGCTGCTGCTCACACAAATAGTGGACCTAACATTAAAAAGAGAAAAATCTTTAACTCTTTCCACTCCCCTGTCACATACCACACCAAGTTCTTACTTCAAGGCTTTTACAAGCTGGTGAAAAAACAGAGAGACATCTGGCATGGTGACAAGCATCCACTGACCCCATGAAACATGTCATACTGGGCAGCCCCCTCTTGGGCTGCCATGCCACCCCTCCAAGAGAGATGTGCAGCAGGGAGAGAGGGCAGGGGTCTGCCCCCTTGCACCAGCAGAGCATGGGCATGAGGCCAGAACTGCAAACCAAGCAGAGATTTGCCAGCACCATTTTCAGCATATTTTCTGGGCTTCTTTTTTTTCCTGGCTGACCTGACCCCTGCTGTGTTTCCTAGCAATTAACACACTTTCTCAAGTAGTTTGGTTTAGTTTTATGTGCATCTTTCAGTTTACTTTTACTTCCAAAATGGCATAGGCTGCTTTCACCTCTCTGATACAACTTCCAGAGCAGCTGATTTATTGAACAACAGGGCAAGCTATGAAAGACCAGGGGATTAGGCATCTCTCTTTATGTTTAAGAATGTTATTTAATTTCCCTTGAACAGACGCAGGAGCAGAGTCCTATAGAAGCTTGAGAAAGAAAACTGAATTTCAGTGTGGACAAAACTAGTTCACCTCAATGTCTTACAGTGCTTTGCTGTTTTTATTTCTTTCTAATCAATGTCATGGCCAGTATCAGTGGTGTTGCCTCATCAGTTTCTATGTGGCACTGGAGGTGCTCAAGCCCCCTTATTATCCTCATGGCCCTCCTCTGGACTTGTTCCAACAGTTCCACGTCCTTCTTATGTTGAGGACACCGGAACTGCACACAGTACTCCAAGTGAGGTCTCATGAGAGCAGAGTAGATGGGGAGGATTACCTCTTTCAAGCTGCTGGCAGCCCAGTGTGAAAGCTGCAGAGCCACGTGGCTGTGGTAGCAGGCACGGGATCCAATTCCAGGCAAGTGAAGGGAAAAGTGAGACAGGGAAAAAACTACCTTCTTAAACCCCCTTCATGAAATGCATAACAGTTTGCACAGAAAAGTCCTTTTGTTGTTCTTCTGCCATGACCTCTGTCTGTCCACCCAGAGACTGAAAGTGTCAAGTCTTCCTGAAAGCCTAGAAAGTGCCTATAAGAACACTGTGGGTACCACCACAAATAAACGTTAGTAAAGACCAAGTTCTGTAAGATGTTTAAAGGAATGTGAAGGCAAATAGTCTTGCAAAATGGGAGAGCTCAGACTCAGTTATTCAAAGAGTCTTTCCTGGACCTCGTTGTTTATCATTCCATGATAAGGGATATATTTATCTTTTAATTTCTTACTAGTCAAACAGAAGAGCTTTGCTTTTCCAGAGGAATGATTTTCCTCCATCCCACTGTGAACTCCGTTGCCTCCTCCTGCCCTTCCCTCTTCCAGATACACACAGCTCCTGGTGCGTGGCAACAGCAGTGGGACATGTCAAGTACATTTTTTCTCCTTAAAGCACGTGTACCTGGGAGGTCACAGTCCTTACAAAGTCAAAGTTTCGTGTGTTTGAGAGCTTTGCCCTACTACCATGTAGTTGGAATGAAGCTTTTAAAAGCTCATGGCAATGTGTTTGTTCTTTAACCTCACCCAGCAAAGAGAGAGGGCTTTTTCTGAGAGAACCCATTGTTAAGCTCCTGCACTTAACTGATAAGGCACTGATACAACCAGTAGCAAAGAAAGAAACTAATAATAAAAAAGAAAAAAAGATTCACATGCCTTCCTTCCCCAGTACATTAATGCCCTGCCCAGATTAATTTCCCAAGTTCATAACAAATGAGAGTCAGCATCTTCGATCATATTAAAATATTGTTACGAGACTTATTTAATAACAGGAAGAGGTAATGAGTTCTCACATCAGAAAATTGAGGGTTTCATGTCATTTCAAGGTCTGCTCATTATCCATTCTTACATTTTAATGATAGATATGTCTGTTACTGAAAAAAGTAGAGGATCTATTTGGGAATGTTGTAAGAACAAATGACTGGAACAATACTTAAACAATCTTACGTCATCTCTCATGCATATGGGACACTTATGCTGTTATGTGAAAACCCCGAGCACATGGGGATGCAATACAAGGATTTAAATGGAACTGATGTGCTGTTACTCTGATTTCAAGGAGATGACATACAGGCTGTGGGAGTGCTTACAGCGACCAAACCAATTGCATCCTTTCCCGTCCAGTAACTAGGAGCTCATGAGTGAACTTTGCAAGTATTTGTATTCATTTTTTTTTAATTCATACCAAAGACTGGTCACAAAAGCATTTGTTTCCTCAGTAGAAGGTTTTCAGAAGCATGACCCAACTTTACCAAGTCACACCTCTGGCATGCAATTTGTAAACCCAGACATTTCCACTGACATGAAAACACCTTGCAAGGATCCAACCATTCCCAGCTGGCTAGCTTGCTGATCCACAAGTTCCAGTTTCCTTACATCATGGTATCTCTGTGAAAAAGAACAGGATTTCGTAGTTTCTACTGGCCTCTCAACCTTTGATAACATGAAACGATCCCTGACATCCAGCAGCAAAACCCTAGAATGATGGTATCTTTAAAGACAAGAAGTTTCCAAGGACACTAATTGAATTTAACCAGCAAACATTTTTAAATGGAAAGTTTCTAGTAGCCAAAAGACTTTTCCTGGGAAACCACCCAAAGACAGAACTCTGAGCTGACTTCATCAAAGGAGACTCTCAACTGTTAAAAATGATAACACCCCCATGGCAAGAAGTGCTTCAAAATCAAATAAGCTTTGGAACAGTAGTAAGTGGAAGAGAAGTTTGTTGCAATACAGCAAATATCCATGTGCTGCATCTGCAAAGAGACACTATGAGATAGTCTTTGAAAGGGGAAACTTCCACATTAGTGTAAAGTCCTTCCAAAAAAGTAGTGGGTGCTAAGGACCAAGAAGTTTTTACTGAAAGGTAAGCCAAGCCACTTTGATTATAACAAAAGTCTATCCAAAAATATATTCCTCTTATCATAGGTAATTAATAAAAAGGAAAGAGAAAGCCTAAAAACAACACCATTCCCAGTAACTTTACACATCTTTACAAATGAAAGCTGCACATGTCCTTCTTTAATGGCTAGTCGTATTATTGACATGTTACATTTTTCTTCTCGGCCAGTGGGTAAGGAAGCATCCTCAGGCAAGGATCACTTATCTCAGGAAACCAAGTTGGAATTATGCTGATTTATATAATCAAAGAGAGATGAAGGGAGGCCTTTTTAGTTCATTACTTTATTTGCTGCTTTATCTTGGCAGCAGTGTAAACACAGCATAAAATGGTCTGGTTTCCACAAGGCTGCCATCGATCTCCACAGCTCAGAAAACAGGTGGATGCAATGAGCAGCAGTGCAGTTTTGACCAGCCTGCTAGGCAGCAATCACTTCACACCACCTGTCTAAGTGTTATCAGGGATTTTAGTTGCAACGTGGCCTAATGGTAAATAATTTAGCAGAAACCAAGATTCACATACAAACACAGACATAGCCTGAAACGTAAAATAAAACAGATCAGAGGAAAGATCCATGTCTAGGTTTGAAAGTTCATCCATAAAACTCTATTTATAGGCATTTTTGGTCAGCTGAAATTCTGACCCTGGAGGTAAAGGGTCTCTGAAATGTCCCCATGTGGGCAGAGCAAACAGCCATTCTAACACGTGAGGAAAGGTTAGGCCCAGGGATGAGTATGAGTGAAAAATATTTGGCTAGACTCCTGGTACAAACTCCCACACAACGCTTTGAAAATCTACCCCTTTGTGTCCTTAGCATTGGTTTTCAAAGTACAGCAGCCTAGAGACAGATGTGCCATTATTGTTCATGGTTCAAAGGCAAAGAACTCGTTTGGTGGGGAAATAAAATCCATACTAATACAGCAAGTACCAAAAAATGTTCTAAGAGGGAATAAGCATGTTCTAAGGTGTTTCAACAATCTTCTGGCTCCTAGCCCAGAACTCAGTTGGAATAGTTGCATTCATCTCCAGGCCACCATTCTTTGAACTTATGGAAACCTATGGTTATATTTAGCTACTTTAAAGATATATAGCTAGCGCACTGTAACCCTTTTGTCAATGACTCCCCATTACAACTCTTAATTTTATTGCTTTTTAACCAGAGTTGCTTAATTCATGGGTTCAGCTAAGAGGATGGAAGGCAGTTGATGGATGGTGTGACAATGGCAATCCTGGCTGCTGCTAAAGCACTCATCATCTTAAGAAGAAAAGTCAGCTTGTGCCACTTTCCTCAATGGCTCATCTCAAAGTTACACATGCTCTGAACCAGCTCAATCATGTATGTGTGATAACCAGCCCATCTATAGTCCCATATTAATTTGGGACTATAATAGATCTGCTGTTAATAAGACAATTGCAGGCAGAAAATCCCCTTAGATAGGCAGTGTACACAAGGCATTGATGATGGCAGATTTTAGAGCTTGAACATGAAATTTAGCAGTCTCTAATACTGTACAGGTGCTCATTTATATGGGGAAAAATAAAAAAATCACTAAAGAAACAAGAAAAAGAAAGAATTTGTGCAGCAAGTCCATGCCTAAAATTTTTCAGTTATCATGAGCTTCATGTTCTTTTGGTTATACAGGGGTTAATCAGGAGCAGATGAAGCCTTAATGAAGAGAGAATAAAGCAGAGTAATTTCAGAATGCTCATAGAGCTGGCATTCTCTTCCTGTGTGATTGTAAAGATCAGCTCTGTAGATAATGTGCCAAAAGGTCAAGCAATTAAAACCACTAAAGCTCCAGCCTACTAATAGGTCTGGTAAAAGAAAAGTTCAAGTGAGAACCTGTGGAAGTATCATAGCTGCTCAGCTGGGTAGACCAGCTTTCCAGCAAGCCCAAAATAGCGTTATAGATGATGGGTAATAGTGAGAACTTGGAGGATAAGGGACAATTTTTCTCAGTTTAACCTTCCAGTTCTTAGTGCCAGCCCTGAGCAGGTGATTTCATCTAGATCACTGGTGGTTTGTATCTACTAACCAGGACTGGGTTGCATCACAAAGGATGAAATGAAGATTTGAGGTAGAACATGCCACAGGATTGACTGGCCTTTTGTGTGTAGCCCTTAGGTTTGTATTGTGGCATTTTATTGTTCTAAAATTCATTTTACAAGTCCAAAGAAAGTTAAAGGAACCAGAAGAGAAAGACAGATTTTAGTTAGGGTGCATCACACATGTGGAGCAAAGCAGCTGAGCCTGGAGGGCTGAGGTTGTTTCAAGCAGATAAAATTGGAAGCAGTTGTCAAAAGATTTTTCTTTCCCCCCTTTCTCACCTCCTTCCTGCTGAGGGCCCCTATAGTGCAAAGATCAGTGTCCACACAGGTAAGTGAGGAGACAGATGAGCTCCCTAAAATCAGATGGGGGAGCAGGGTAATTTTCAACCCTTACTGGGGTTTGCATGAGTATGGGCTCAAGGAATACAGCAGGAACTCGTATTTGAAAGAAGGGTAAGAAGAAATTGCACCTTTCAGCAACAGCCCACACAGTTGTGCTTAAAGCAGTCATGAAATTACAGGTGGTTCTTCATTAGACCTACAG
The DNA here is from genome assembly GCA_024733675.1 of Psilopsiagon aymara. Taxonomy (NCBI): domain Eukaryota; kingdom Metazoa; phylum Chordata; class Aves; order Psittaciformes; family Psittacidae; genus Psilopsiagon; species Psilopsiagon aymara. Next base: position 41,869 of record JANRGW010014749.1, on the reverse strand, counting down.
ATCCCTAGAAGGAGGAGTAAGGCATAAAAGGAACGTGCTGTGATTCGTTCCGGTGTTTTACTGGTTTTGGTCAATGAGGGCGAGCAATCTTGCAGTCATCATACATTGCCTGCTTGAGAGCTGAGCCCATCAAAGCACTCAGAGAAATGGTTATAAATAGGAGTTGGAGGCAATCCTTTAATTCAGTGCCTAAGTAACAAAGCAGTTAGACATATGTCTGCTGTGAAGACTGTCTGAGTGCCAACACCATGTTAAACTTCACATTCCCTGTTTCACTCAAAACCAAGAGGCTCATGAGCTGTGGGTTCAGCAACTGCAACCACAGCTGTCTACAAGGGCTCCTGAGCTGTGGCTTCCTTGAGGAAGCTTGGAAGCATCTAGATTTCATTTTCCTTTGCGGAAACCTAGGAAGATGAGCAAACCACCTCTGCAATAAAATCAAGTGGGAATATATACCAAAGAATACAGTAACTTAAAAAACATTCTGAAAACATATCAATATGTTTACTGCTTTCTATTTTCGTACGTTTAATAAGCTAACCCAAAGCATTCCTAAAACTGCTTGCTTATTAAGTGCTCACTAGCAGTTGTCTGCTGCTCTTTCTATTATCTTTCAACAGAAGGTATTAACAGCTAAGATAGGGATTTCGCATGGAACAATCTTGAGATGTAACCCCATGCACAATCCATAGTTCAGACTATGCTTATTAGAAAGGTAAACTAAGGTGCAGGGAAAAGTAGACAGTGAGGGCATTGTACATATTTTTTCAGTTCGCTGATACTCCTTGACTGTTGTGCATGCTTACTCATAATTGTATTCCAAAACTCATGAGTGTTAATCAGTCTTCTCCAATGAAGCACAGCGTATGGTAAATGTATCGTATAACAGCCAGCACCATGTTACAACATGGTCCTACTCAGCTTTTCTTTATGTTATCATTAAAGAAGGTGACCCAGAAAGAGTTAAAAAAAAAAAAAAATAGTATCACTTTCTGTCTGTCTGCATATATATTCATGTATCAGGCTAGGAAAACAGGTAAATATTTTAGTCCCTGTCTCACCCCCAAAGACTGTATTATTTTCATGACCTGTCAGAAGCCCAAAATCATATTGGAAGAGAGCCAGAACCTTCACCTTCAGAGACACAGAGTGAAAATATGCCTTTCCCAGAAAACTTTCATTTTCTGGCGTATTCTTTATAACCTTTCCATAAGAATGTACCACATAATCCAGACAGGAGCAGTGTTTCCCTTCTCACAGCATCAGGCCAACACAAACTAGTAATTCAGTTCCTGCCTCCTCTTCTTACCTCTGCATGATGTATGCAGCAGCCCAACTTCTTCCTCACCAAACATCCCAGTGTATTAAATAGGATACGAAGAGCTGTGCACTTCAGTGAAAACTGAGAATATTCCTACAGGTTTTTATCTCTTGTTTAACTATCTAAAAGAGCGACTGTCACAGGCATATATTCTCCAATATCAATCAGAGCAAATCTAGCTACTTGACAACAGGCCCCTAATGGGGAGCTGTGACAGAATAGGTATTCAAAAGAGACAGGATTTGGAGTAATCACATCAACATCTTGCGGTGAGGAAAAACCTTTGGTCTCACCTGGATTATGCGCACAACCTATGAAAGCAGAAACTGCTTCATGATTTTATAGCCTAAAACCAATTTTAAAAATACATAACAAAGGACTGTAACAACTCTATCCAAGTTAAACCAATGAAATCTGCTGCTACTGCAAACCTCTGAGCCCTAGGGAAAGCACCTCAAGAACCTGGGATTTGAGTCCGAGACAATTAAAAACTTTATTCATCACAAGTCTGGAAGCTGAGGGTGGGATTCAGCTGCCTAAACATATGTGTCTAATGCCATTTTTGATGCCTCAGGGTATTGCATCTGGCCCCCAGATGCTGCTCGCTCTAGAAGGGAGTAGATCTTTCATAGATCATGTCTCATATCTGCCAGTCCTGTGTGAATGCCTCAGGTGGCCTGAGGCATTGAAAATGACACTACATGCTTATGTTTTGGCACCTGAATTGCTCCCATACTGTCTCTAAGTGATTTCCGGTTCTCTTTATTTAGGGTTTAGCCTTTTCTATTGTTGTTTACCCCAGTCTTCATTAAATCATGAAGATTAATTGTCTCCCTCAGAGCACCTTTTTTTGTGCGCTGGCAGGCTGTCTTGCTGCAGAGGTTTGGAAGGAGCAATGCTTCACCCCTTCCCACATGCCTCAGCAGAGGAGAAGCCAAGCTCTTCATGTTCTCATGGACTTTAGTGGAGTTGAGGCAACTCGGTCCATCTCTGAAGCCTTCTGCCTGCCACTGGAGAGATGCGGAGGAATAATTCCAGCATGAATCACACACAGGCAGCACAGAATTACACAGCTTTCAGTGCCATAGAGCTTTCTCAAAAGGAGAACATTTTATTTCCATCTGTGCTATCTGCAGCTTGGATATCTGCTGTTGGCAGGTCTGACTTCTGGTTGTAAAACATATCCCTTCCTCACATTTGTTATCAGAACCTCACCTAATGAAAGTAAAACGATGATGACTAACCCCCTGTAGGTGTTTGTGTCATCATCTCTTTCTCCCAGAAAACTTACTTTTAGTCACAGATACACATGCAGGTGACGTTGGCTGATGTTGTAAAACGGGCACAGGGATTTCCCTTCTGTTCCCAAAAAGTTAAGTTGTACATTTTGCTACAGACAATTTAGACACTCAGGACTGTAAAGGGGTGGTGTGAGGAAGATCTTCACCATTTCATTCAATCTATTTATGTAGAGGGAATTGTTTTCCAACAGGACTTTATTGCATCAGAATAAGATATGATGTCTTTGAAGCATGCATGAGAACAGTGAAGGTACTTATTGACCCAGAGTAACTTTTCATAAGCTATTTCTACTGCAAATAGCTACAGAACAGTGAAAGCCTACTCTGATCTGCTAGTTAATCACAAAAAAAAAACCCACATCAGGTTCTGCTACAGAAAGCACATGTTCAAAAGCAAATCCTAACACATCAGTGAGTTAACCTTCGTAAGCTACTTTGGTTTAATGGCATGAGGAAAGCTTCATAATATCACCTACAAGTGCCAGCAAAGGATCCCAATGCATCAATTTGCCAAGACAGAAACAGAGCAGTGATCACAAATGCTTATTTTGCCTTTTTGTAGCTCATCGGTGTCATGCAACTGTTGGCTCAGTCAGCAAATGTGTCAGATCTTGGAATAACATCTACTTGTGCAGCTTAGGTACACTGCCAAAAGATAAGTGTTTTTAAAGAGTAAAATCATAAAGTATTATGGACATAAAGCCTGTGACAGTAAAGGTGACTCCTTAGCATTATATGCCATAGCAACACATTTTACCCAGGGCAGGAAAAGTAAGCTTTATTTTCACCAGTCTTAAATATTGCAGTTTTTCTTTGGATTTAGGTAGGTGCTTTTCCAAGCTATAATATTTGCTCTATTAGTCTCTAGTAAACATAGGGTTCCCAGTTAACAATTGTGAGTTGCTGTCACATGGCACAGACCTATGAAAAACTTATGCAATAATCCACGACTGTGCTCTGGGAAGCATTATGTGCATGTTGGTATAGAAGCATGAGGTTAGGGACAGTTCAGAAACGAAGTGGAAAGCCTGGAAAAAACCAAGCAGAAGGCTTACAATGTGGTCAAGGGCCAAGAGCGCATGACTTAGAGGGAGAGGCTAAAGGGGCTGGGTTTGTTTAGTCTGGCAAAGGGGATAAGGGGCAATATAATAGCTGTCAACATCTACTTGACAAAGAGTTACAAAAATGACAGAGCCAGACTCCTCTCAATGGTGCTAGACAGTATAACAAGGAGCAACAGCCACAGACTGCAGCTTGGCATGTTCAGGTTGGACATCAGAAAAAAAGGGCACTTGAAGGGGAGTGCAGTACTGGAACAGGTGCCTGGAGAGGTTGCTGAAACTATGTCCTTGGTGGCTTTTAAGACTCTATTAAAAACATGGTGGAACTCATCTCCAGGTGACAACAGTCCCAGTTCTCATGGGAGCTGGATGAGACACCCCAGAGTTTCCTTCCAAGCACTGTTTCTGTTTCTTGTTTCAACTCTTCACCTTTATGACTCTATGGGGACTTACACTTTAGCAGAATAATTCACGCTGCTTTTTTTCACAGTATGAGTCTCTCAGACCTGAAGATTTAGAATAAGAAGGTCAGGGCTTCTTCTTCCTCTAGGTGTGGTGTGTGTTGTATGAATCTCCATGAAGTGGCCATGGTCAGAGGATGTCTACCAGGGTTGAGCTTTGATGAGAGGGTGGACTGTGCTCATGTATAAATGATCTGACTTGCTGGATGTCATTATTAGGACCAGGATGTTTCTGATATCCTCAGAAGCAGGACTTTAGATGTCTGCTGCATTCAATCACTTTGCGTCTTTAGGTAGAAGCAGTGCAATGCTGTTGGTTTTAGGCAACTGATGAGCTTATTCAGCTATGTGTGACTTAGCAAATAATCCAATATGAACTCTTAGGAATGAATCAGTATATGACAGCAGCTACAGCTGGGTCCCTCTATAACGTACATGTGGTCTGAGAGTTTTGCCTTGAAGAAGGTGTAGCTTGGCCTCTGATCCTCTGATCTGTGTGGCCTCCACCACACAGTCTGAATTATCAATCATTGTTTTGGACTTTATGCCCTCACTGGGGGTTAGTGCATTTTGGAGGCACATATCCAAGCTTCCAGTTTCATCTTTGAAGGGAATCTAGGTGGCATGTAACAAAACCACACTTTCAACTTCTAGAGTGATAAGTTCATTGCAGCAACCAGAGCATTTGTCTCAAATCCTCACTAGATTTCACTTCCAAAGCCACACTTCAGACAGTCCCCATTTACTATATGCACAGCAAGAGTGTTCTTAGAGAAGAGGAATATAAGAACCAAACGTAGCATTTAGGTAATGCATAGTGTTACGTAGCATACTAAGCATTGTGTTATGATGTGGTATTTTATTATTACTAGTAAGCACAGAAAGTCACACTTCTTAATTCATAATAACAAACCTTTTATGAGTTTTCTTTGGTATCCACTGGGACATAAGAGTAGCCTTACAGTATCAAAACAGTCTAGCATAGTATCCTGTCTCTGATGGTGCCAGTAGGTAAAGATTGTATGGGTAGATCAAATACAGCATTCTTCCTCAGCATAATTCATAGCATTCTGGGTTATGGTTTCCTTAAAAATGTGACTATATCAGTGTTGTCACTCTTAATAGTCACCAGAAAATCTTTTCTTTACGAATTTATTCAATTCTCTCATCATTTATACTTTTGGTTGCCACAATTTCAGTGTTACGGTGTACCAAGGTGTACAAATTTTAATCATGCTTCCTAACAATAAAAAAGTCCAACTTCTTTTTATATGTCCTAAGCTTCGTAGTTTCACGGCATACCCCCTAATTCTTGCATTATGGGAAACTGTGAGGTAGTCACAGAGGAGTGCTGTGATGACTGCACTGAAGTGCTCAAGATGAGCAATTTTGAGTAATCTGTCCTTTGATTACATGATATTACCGCAGAAGGAAAACCAGACTCTGCAAATAATTTATATCAATTTGCTGGTAGCTTTGATTTTCTGAAGAACATATTCTACAACTAGATTCAGGCTGACAATGAAATTTCTCTTTGTGAGAAGCAGCATGAGCTAACAAAGCATATCTGTGTAACATACGCACAGCAGTTGCTTAACCGTTTCAGAGTGCTACCTTGAGGTTGTAAGATAAAAGAGAGCAGAATGATGAAAAGAGGAATGATGAGGATGTCAGTGCATTGCAAACAAATCTCTAGAACAGCTTCATTTAATTTCAAAGTTGATACTGTTGAATCACTGAAAAACCCTCTGGTGTCCTTTACTGTGCAGTTTTGTAAATAGCACAAATTTCACTGATTTTCATCCCGTGCCTGTAAGATGTATGTATATAAGCTACTACTCTTTGTGTTTTTCTTCTTCATAAAAAGCAATACAAGTTTTAGAGCATCCCTTTCACTTCCATGTCAAAATCTGACCTAAGAGAAGTCATGACACTCTTATAGCAATATTGCTGCTAAGTGCCAAGGGTCATATTGAAACCTCTCTTCTGTGTTATCACTCATTTTTTGCAATTCGTTTTGAGCACAAGCTGAAAGCAAAGCGCATCCACATGACAGTTAAACGCTAGAATGATTCATGCCTGCTCTTTAACAATAAATTACCTACGGACTTCTGAAGACCCCAATTCAATTCTCACTATAATCTCACAATAAGCACTGCCATCTATGTCCTTCAGTGTTTGACATAAATTATTTGAGGCAGTATGTGTTTCATCTTCGTTGATACAAGAAATTACAAGTGGCCTAATGGTTAGTGACAGAAGTTGACATATCAAAGGATTCAGAGAAACATAAACAAAAAATAAATCACCATCACACTGCCCCTCCCCAATGCTAAATTCCTCATTTTACAAAGACCATATAATCCTTTCATTTTCAAACAAATACCACTGTATCACTGTTATTCTAGTATAAGCTAGCATAAAGCTTACAATAAGGACATGTTTAATGTGCTTTTTAATAGCCCTGCTTGAAGGACTTCTTACTGACATCATATTGCTTGGGCGATCCAAAGGGGATTACATATGTCAGCCCAATCAATTGGTGGTAATTGTAACACAAAAGACCTATCTGAGAGCTCACACAGACACTGTAAACTGTGCTTCTATATTCACCTATCTTGTTTTAAAAAAATAAATTAAAAAATCAGCTATTAAATTAATTAGAAGTAAAAGCATGTAATAGTTATCTAATCTATTAATTTTTAGTTTAATATTAACTAGGGTGTCTCCTATGACAAGTATTTGACCTGTAGAGAAAGAATGGAGTAAGATCACCCGTGCAGTCTTTCAAGTTAACAAAATAGTTGCTTGAAGGAAAAAGGTGAAGGCATTCTTTAGCCTCTGCCTTGTACTCTAAGATTTTATTTGTTTTCATACAAGTATTGACTTTATGTGGGGCCAGCCCAGTTGTGCCTGACGCAGCATGTTTTTCTGCAAACTTCAGATCTTTCAGCCCTGCCTGGGGAACAGCAGAGGCCACATTGCCGCTTTGCAGAGCATAGAGGGTGCATTTAAACTCATGTCGACTGTTCAGTGGCAACTGACAAAGAGGCGACCATCCTGCTTGCCAACAGGCTCTGTGTGTCTTTGGCTTGAGGAGTAGGCTCAGGAGCCCTCATTGCCTCCAGGATGCCAGTCCATGCGCAGGGGCCAAGGAAACAACCTAGGCATCATCACCCTTTCCCCATCTCCATCACTGTGCTTTTCTACTCTAACCCCAGGGTTCAGGATAGCAAATCACCAGCCTGCCCACAGGGCCTCACCCTCAAAGATGCTCAGAGCCCACACATTGTTGCTGTTCATACTTCCAGCGTCAGCACACTATGGCTTATCTGTTTTCAGCTCAGCCTCTGGCACACTCACCACACAGGTCAGAGTCAGCTCTCAAAACCATCATAGTTATTCTGATTTATACTGGTGTCACTGAGGTCAGGTTCAGTCCCACTAATTCTGAGCAATGGAAGATTAGACCTGACACAAGTCCAAAAACCCTTTAGTAGTCAATTAGTTCTAATTATGACAAAATTATTTGCTACCTTCTACTCCCCTTCAAGGAGAGGTTTAGGGAAAGCATTAGGAAAAGAAAAATAAATATCTAGAACACAAATAATGGTTTTATCCTTTTGAAAAACAGTATTTAGGAGGCTGACATGATTTATTGATCTTGGTAAAAGCAGCGTTTTTGGCTGGAGTGCTGCAGCTCTGGGGGAGTGGCTGCCACAAGCAGTGCATGCACCTGCAGTGTTACTCGGCACGTCCCCATCACCACTGTGATAATACACTCTGGGCAGTTCCAGCCTTGCCATAAAGTTGGCAGAGCTGCAGGTTGAATGCAGCAACACACAAGTTAAGGGTTTCAAAGAGATGAATACATCCCCTAAGAATAGTTAGTCACCAAATGATCTCTCTTATTTCAAATAGATCTAAAATAAGAACATGTTTTATTTATATGCAACCTACCTGCCAAGGCTTTCTAAATACCTCAAAAAACAAACAAAAAGCATTAAAAAGAACCAAAACTGTGCCACAGGGCAAAACTCTCCAAAGTGCCAACACACTAAGACACATTTTTGCTCTGCCATTCTTGGGCAGAGAAAGTCAAACAAAAAGCATTTAAAAGAACCAAAATGATGCCACAGGGCAAAACTCTCCAAAGTGCCAACACTGCCCTAGCAGCGAAACTAACACACATTTTTGCTCTGCCGTTCTTGGGCAGAGAAAGTCAACAAAGAGGCTTAGTAGTCATATCCTCTTTAGAGGCCAAGTTAAATGACCCTTTTAGAAATTGTGCTCTTCTATTTGTGCAAAAATGTACTCTTCTGTGCTTTGACATTGACTAGGACTGAACAGTCACTTGTGGTGAGTGTAACAATAGATGATCTCTTTCACTGGTGATGCACAAGCAGTTGTCCTTAAACTTGTCTGTAGCGATGAAAAATGAGAATGGAAGTCAGGTTTACAAATACGTCTTCTGAAAATACATCTTCCACTGCTATCCCAGCAAGGGAAGCAGTAAAAATGAAGTTATAACTTTCAGCAAACTAAGATGATTCATGTTTCTGAAAGCCCTCAAACTATTATGTGGCAGGGAAACCTTAGCTTATTAATCTAAAAATTATTACTATTTTTCTGGTGACCCCATCACCTGCAAAAGTACAATCTGCTGACATTGTTTCAGTGGAAAATGGAACTTAAAATAAAACCCAAGTATGGGTACAAATGTGCCAACATATCAAGTGTACTAAAGAAACACTGAGTGCTGCTGGGATTGGTGAATACCAAGACTGTACAAATAGAACATAAAAATCAGAGCCACTGCAGAGCATTGTACCTGAAAAACACGAGTATTGAATAAACTGAATAAATTTGTCAGGTGAAAAGAAGACACAGAATATAGAACTGGCTTTGTTTGCTTCCTTTAGTTAGATGACAAGTTATTGTATTTTTTCCTAAAGATTTCTTAATGGTGAGGAGTGTGGGTGAATGGTGAATTTGATCATATTCGGGATTTAAAGCTAAGGTTTCCAAAATTTTACTTTTTCCAGGAATGAAATGGGAGGTATGGTGCAACAGTCAAAATTATTTCTGTTTTTGTCCCCACTGCAATTAATTGTTTCATACAAATTGCTCTTTCTAAAGCTTGGCTGCTTTCTGATTTTGCAAGATTTTTCTTTTCTTACCATCATCTCATGCAGTGTTTTCTGTGGACATTCTCATTCACCCCTCCAAAACACAAATTTAAAGAAGACCTAGAAGGACCCAACTCAGTGGGCAGAGTAGAAGGCTGTGAAAGTGTAGAGAGAGCTGATCTTCTGCTACGTCTGGCAGTGCGTTTCTTGCTTCTCTCTGAGCACCAGCAGATTGGGCAGGTTACAGTCTGGACCATGGTTTGGGAGAAAGGAGCTTGAGAATGAGTGCAGCCTTAACTGGAACTTCAAGGGCTACTGCATTGTATAAAATAAAAATATGCAGAGCACAAAAAAAGTGGTTAAAAAAGAAACAAAAAAAAAGAAACAAAAAACCGATCAAAACCAAACCAGGCTGTCGTCAGATTTTAGACCATCTAAAGTGGAATTACGAACCCTTGTGGCATTTCAGCCTAAGATGTCAAGGAGCAGACTGCAAGACTAGCTATTCAGAGCCACTAGACTTTGGTTCACCTGCAATCAGCAAACATGCAAGAACTATAACCACACTGTCAGCTGCGCACGTATACCATAAAAGCCACACTCCTTTTCTCCATTAACTTCCCAGAAACTGAATCCACAGCCCTGGAGAGCAGCTAATCTGAATCATACATTCTTTGCTTGAGATTCAGTGCTGTGCTAAGCCCCATGCCATTCTCAACCACCACATTAAGCAAACTAATGAAGACCAAGAACTAACCATTTCAGCACTGGGTTTGCAGGTCATATTTTCGTATCTTGTGGAAAAAGGCTTTAGCCTTATTCCCTATATTGTTTGTTTCCCTGTCATTTATTTGCCAGATGCAGAGCAGTGTGTTTTGTTGCAAGTGGATATACTAGAGACAGTCAAGATAAAGATTTAATAGTGTAAAATTCCTCCCATTTCCCATTAGTAATGTAGCATCCAGTGGTCACAACAATTAGGTGAGATTAGCCAGAGATTAGTGCTGTATCTCAAAAATCAATCAAAATTGACCTCACTTTTGATCTAAATGAAAAACAAAATCTATTTTCTTATACGAGGACTGTTAAGCATCTCTGCTCTGCTTAGAATAGTTTTGTTTTAACTTCCTATGAAGAGCAGAGCCAGGATCTAGGCAGCAGAGCTTTCTTACATTCTTCTCTGTTTATTTGTTAGTGCTCTTGAGTGATAAAAATAGTGATTTTTATGATACATGGAGTTAGTGAAGTATGTTTGGAATTTGAAAGTGGCATTGAGCTCATGGTGTGCATCTCATTCCAGTTAGGCAGCCTTTTGCAGAGGAATGAAAGGCTCAAATGCAATGTACAAATTATTCCTTGTCCTTTAAAAGTGCCTGACAGCATTGATCTCTTTGAGACTGCAGCACATCATTAGTTTCTTTGCAGTACCAGCCCTGGCTGTGCAGTTGGCACCAAGGTTATCTTGGTAAGTTGACATTAGCAGTGACATTAGCTCATGTCACTAGAATTCCAAAAATGTAGAAAATAAGCTTCATTAAAACAAATTAAAACAAATCACATCAGGATTAAAGGGCATAAGGGCTTTGCTTTTACTGTTCCTTTGACAACTGAACATTTCTGCACAGCAGAATTTCCCCATATGATGGATCAGTGTGTTGTCTACATGGTCAGCAACTGAGTATTATTTTGCACAGCAAAATAACAGAAAGGAAAGACAGGGAATATTGCTGTACAACATAATACAATTCAATTCAGGAGATGTATGTAAAACTCCTCATTCTACTCCAGATCAGCTTCTGTGATCCTGAGCAATTCCTTTCTGTTTTCAAAGCCTAATTTCACACCATTGCTCTAGTGCTTTCTGCTCCTTTCTCCTTGTGTTTGCATATCTCTCTGAGCCAAACTGTAGCTGAATCTCAAACTGAACTTCAGCTTAGTATATTTTTTTCTGTGTATTTTATACAAGGCATCCCTTCCTCTAGGCACTGCTGTAGTACAAATTATCATTAATAATAATATGTGCTTTGCAAAGAGTCTTAATTCCATAATTATATGGTTAATTATATCAAGCAAGTGAGTACTCTGAATAGGTCTCATCGTGTTCTGGCTAGAAAAGTATTTCTCAGACTTCAGAGCTTGCCTTTTCTGGCATACAAGATGCTCAGGTAAGAACCATCCATAACACACACCACAAAGAAAGATGTGGCACTGTCCCTGCACAAGATCCAGATGCAAAGAGGAGCAAATAATTCCCAAAGTAAACAGAAAGTAAGAGGATGCTACTGTTATTATAATGGCAGTCCAGTTAGCCCATACTGCTTAAAAATGAAGCAGGAGATCGACAATTGTGCATTGTCTGATAGCTGGAAAATAAGTGCAGTCACAGAGAATAAAAATATACTTTAACTAGTTTTCCTGCCACATTCACATACACCCAGTTGTTCAGCAGCCAAGAGCTTGACATTAAGAAAGATGGCAGCCCTTGAACTTTTTGTTTGTCAGCCAAGATGTCCGCCTATTTCACCAGCACTCAGAATGGTTAATTGAGAGTTTGTTTTGGTGTTTCCTACCATAGTGCAACTGCCCAACTATGCTGACAAAGACTTTGTACCTCTTCATCATTCAGCGGCTGAAATGGTAAGTTGGAAGAGAAATGAATGGCAACTTGTGTTAGTAAGGAACACTGGTCCTCAGCTAGTTCCAGAAAAAGCCATACACTACTGGTTGAATAGCAAGGGAGAAAGGACCAGAGGATCTGCTCATAAAAGAGTGCTGGAAGTGGAAGAACTGACGCGGATTTGGTCTGAATCAGTTATGGGTGTTTGCATTCATGGATCTACCTATAAGGTCAAGAGCACGATGGTGAGGTTAAGCAAACTGAGCAGGAAATCGATTTTCACCTACCAGTTAAGAAGCAGAAAAATACAGATCGAGAAAGATCACCAGCATCTCTGTTGCATTGTCTTCAGCAGAGAGGATACCAGGCATCAGTAGACCATAATACAGAAGCTGAAAGAGTCTCCAATTTTAAGAGAGGAAATGTTAACTGGTAACATTGGAATGAAACATAATTCTCTAAACAAGTAGCTTTATGAGAGGGGAAAAAAAGTATAAAATACAATAAAGATTTTTTTCTGACTTTTTACTATTAGAAATAAACTTTGACTATCCTTTGTGAGACCTGTTGTCACAAGAAGACAGATGGTGTTGACACAACATGATTACTGAGACAGATTTTCTTGGCCAAGACAAATATTTTAATTGAAGAGAAAATAAATGTAATTTTTTTTTTCTTTTTAGAGCTGCAGTTGGTTGAATCCATTGGGTAAAAACAATTATCTCATTAATTATTTTTTTTCCTGTTTCTTCACCAAAGGAACAGTAACAAAAACACATCCCAAATCTGAAAAATACAACCTGCTTTCATGTTCCCTCATGTATCCTGTATTCCTGGATTGCAGCAGTTATGATAGTCAGATATGGCATAAAAAGGGTGTGGAAAATGGAAACAGAACATAGCCAGCCCTGCCTTCAAACATCAGGAGCTTCACCTGCGCCAGAAGGGAAGATCTAGGAAAGCTGGCGGAGGAAGTTAACACATCTGGAGTGTTTTGGCTGTCATGTAAAATGTGAAAAATGTAAAACCCTGTTACAAAACTTGTGCATTTTAACAACCTACTTTATTAAATTCTATTGGTTTTTGAAATTGCCTACGAACTTCTATTATATATATAGCAGCTCCTTCTTGTCTCTTTTCTGGTTTTTTTTATCCCCTATGGTTTCTATCCAAAGGAGCATATAGCTCTCAAGAAAGATATGGACCTGCAGTCCATATCCCTTTGGCTGTCTGCTCTGATGCTCAGAGAAAGTCTATCAGAGCGTACTGAAAAAGAAACTTAGGGATAGTTTCTTCATTCTCTGCCACAGACAGCCATAGATGCCCTTAGTCAAGTCACATAATCATATGCACCGTTTTATGGATTGGAAAGATCTGCAGTGCTATTGCAAGGCTACAGATGCAGTTATGCTCTTACCGGCCTCTGAGGCTGTTCTAAGGAGCCATGTGTTCAGGTTGTCCCCCCTGCAGGGATTCCTTCTGCTGCAGCATCCTGCCGCATCCCTTCTAGCAGCACCTGACGGGATTCTAGTTGGAGCCTGCAGTTTCAGTCAAAGGCTTTCAAGTTTGATCCCTTCAAATCTCTGAAGTTCACCCATACAATTACCTCCACTGTTCAAAGCAACCCAGGGCTTAGATGGAAATAAAGAGCACGGAAAGATTTCCCAGGGTGCTCTTGGAAACGTGAAAAAAATGGGTAAAAGAAGGAAAAAAAAGAAAAAAATCAGCACTGCTCCTTGAAGTTTTTGCAGCATTGATGGTTCATCTGACACTAAAAGGCCAAATTCTGCTTAGGGTAGTTGAGGCCATTCTGAGCTGCGCTAATCTGCCATAGACATCAGTGCATGAGCCACGAGTCCTGATCAGTCTGCATGCACAGGAAGAGCAGCCTCTGGGATAGGTGAGGATTTGGAAACTGAATTTGGCTTAAAAATCCCTGAGGATCATTGGTGGCAAGCAGACACCCCCTCTCAAAGTGTGTGTCAGATTTTTAGCTGAAGACATCAAAATTCAAGTTCTGTCAGACTAAGGCTCCAATACAGTGATGGATTAATGTAAAAATACCTATTTAAAGGACATATAATATATTAAACTGTATCGCTATATAATAAACAGCACTCTTTCCTTTAAATTGGTACCAATGAACCACAGATTTTAAGTATTTCCTACACTTTATTCACTTCCTAGCTTCATCTGTCCTGTTTCCAGCTTTGACCTTACTTCCTGCATTGCTTTCTTTTCTTGCTAATTAGGGATATTTGTATTTCTTAGGAGGTCATATGATCTTGCTGCTTCTTTCCCACATGGATCAAAACTCTTAAAATAAAGGTTTCAGCTTTTAAAATGTATTTTATGTTATCTATATATATAACTAACCTCTTAGGATCATTTTTGACCTACATCTTTTATTCTACCATAATAGGCTTATCTTTACCTGATGCTTAGAATATTTTTTTCACCAGAGTGACTCTGTCATTTACACTTTCTTTCTCTTTCTGCCTCTTAAAAAAACATTACAAGGAAAAGAAAAATCGTCTATTGGATACAGCCTGTTTGCACTGGGCACACATGTTTATGAATCAGATAAGACCTTTGTGTGTCAGGTAGGTGGTGGCACTAAAAGCCTTATATATCACGACATCAAAGCCCTGAGGAGATGAAAGAGCATATTTTTTGCATCATAAACAATATTTACATATTGTGATATTCCAAGAATCTTTCATTTAAACAGGTGGAAAAACAGGGAACCAAGTGCACATGTAAAGCAAAGTCTTACTTGTGGTTGATGATTAAATTTTATATGGCTTTGATATTACCACTGCAATTAAGTGCAGTGATGAGCAAGGACTTGTTTTGCTCTTTATAGGGTACATATTGTTTACTAATCCTTGATTCAGATGATAAATCAATCATCATCTGGGCACAGCTGCAAATAAATTTTTAAAAGGACGATTTTCACCCTATGGAGCAAATTTCAGACTTTTTCTCTCTCCTGTGTGCTTTCCATCTCTTCTTTCCTTCCTGCCTTGAAATATGGTATTCTTAAAAAAACTCACCTTTTATATATTCAGACTTTCTGGATGGCAGTAGCTATTTCATATTACAAATTCTATCATTTGTCAAGTGCCAAATAACACATATGCAGTGTAAACAGAGGCTGAAGATTCATTTACCATTTCAGATGAAGGGGGCTGTTAAAAACTGGAACATGCTCAATCACTACAAATCAACACACTGCAATTTTCACTTTTCCTGATTTTGAGCATTCATCACCACTTGCTCTTCACCCTTGAAAAGAAGGGCAATAAGACAAATTACTTTAATTAGGAATTAGTTATGAGAGAATGAGGTGTTCTAATTATATCTAGAACCTCTTAAATAGTTTCACTAAGGCTTATTTGATTTCTTAATTACTGAAAGAGAAAAGCCGCACACAAATTGCACCAGTTTTTGAAAACAGAAATGCTGTCATTCATTTGCTATTATGGATTAGTCTACAATGAACAGTGGTAAGGCAATAACACCTCCAAGACAGCACATGCATTAACACAGGATGAATATTTTTTTTTTGCTGAAACATTAGAGAATCACCTTCTTCCATATCTCAAAATACATAATTTTATACACTATGGTGTGAAACCATAGATGTGACAGGCTATAATGATTTATTTATGAGACATTATTCTTTGATGCAAGAATACATTAGGTTATAGATCCTATTTCCACAAATATGTCATGCACTGCATCTGCACTCCAATAAGATACTGCAGGATGTGAGGTTAACTTTATGTATATATAAAACTGTGCATAAATATATATTTTATGACTGTATCAGCAGCCAAACTTGCAAAACAGTTTCTCTTTTAACAGATCCTTCAAAACATTTTTTTTTCAGGCTCATCTGAAAATATGGTGATAGGGTTTAGAAGAATGTGTCAGGGACAGTATTTGATAATGAATGGTCTGAATATTGTTCTTTGTTATGGATGTTGGATGTATCTAGTTTATCTATTTCAGGAATTTTTAGATTGTTTTGAAAAAAACTATTGTATGAATAACGTGCCCAACTACATCTGGCTCATGGAGAGCAGTTCTAATTTCAAGCCTCTCTAAAAATTACCTTTTTTTTTTATAATTTAAATCTTACTGAGAGTAAAGTCCCTGAAATTCTCAGAGTCGGATGGACTCTTCTCCCAGCGAAGACACTGGGCAGCATTTACCACATCTGCAAGCTCACTCAGACCGGATCAGGACACAATGGCCAATGTCTCTAAGATCAGGAGTAAGGAGGGACTGCTAGGTCCTAGCATGTCGTCACTTATGGAATACTCCTGTTCTAGCAGTGGCAAATGGAAAGGCTCATCGCAAAGTCATCTGTGCAAGGGGAGGAAAATGGGCTAGGAAAATGTCAGGCACATGCCATACATCTTACAGAAATTTTTAACATCTTTTAGAAACTCTTTTTGAATTTGTGATGAATTCAGAATTCAGGATGAGGTCCACATTTACTCAAAAGATCTCAAAGAAATTTGTTTTCTTTTTATGTGTGTGTAGTGATTCAGGGTCTTGTGATGGAGCAGCCTGATTCAAGGGATGTCAGGATTGACTACTTCCTCTCTTTATCACCATTTGTCATGATGAGCAATATGTGCGACTGGAGGCATGTTTATTTTGAAGCCTAACATAAAATACTATTTATTCTTTTAAAATGTCTAAGGTGTAATAATTCCAGTCATTTATTCCCAATGGGCTAAGTATGTGTGACAAATATTTAGGCTTTAGAAAAACAGATAGGAGCAATAACAGAGGAAGAAATGTTCAGGTTTCCTTGTTCATTGGAATTGCTTGTGTAGTACAAAAAAGCCCCAGTGAAAATAAAATGTCCACTTGCACAGGAGAAGGAACTTCAAGCTGGCACTGTCAGGAAAGGATGAGAAATTTGCAGCAGCAGCTCTGACATGGAAACTGACCCATAATTAAAAATACGGAGTTTATAAACAAGAACCAGAGTGGGTGAAAGAGGCAGACATGTGTCATGTGTGCGGCTCGCGAGTGTGCACTGGTGCACTGGTTAGAGTAAAAACCCAATTATAAATTGCTTTATTTCACTCTTGGGTTTGGAAAAAATCTTTTAAGACTGATTTTTTTTTTTTTTTTTGACAGTAGAACTACGGTGCATTTTTTTGCTTTGATATTTTATTAACATGATTTTTAATTTTTCCTTCAGAACAGCTTGGTTTTTAAATGTAAGGTATTCCACAGGAAAAATATCAGAAATAAAAACTGCACTGAAATATGCCATAGCTGTCAAATCAAAACATTTTATTTATTCATTATTGACTCATACATTTATAGCAGTTTCTGTTTGTATTGCCGTTCAGCCAGGAACATTTTCAAAATGCAAACTATTTTCCAGATAGAGGAAAATTAATTTATCTCATAGCTTTAAAAGCCTAGAGGCAAACCAAAACCAATTTATTGTCCTATTAAAATCTTCCTATGAAAAACCTCTATCTAGGCATCTTCTAGAAGAGTGTACTCTGACTTTAACCCCCTTAGAGTTTATACCATTCATTACTTTACTTTTGGGGTCACAGTCTGTCTATTACTGTTTACCTGAAGACCTTGTGCCTAAAGCTTGTCTGCTTTCCCAATACATCAATCAATCAGGCTAATAAAATCTATTTCTACCTCCTAAATATATCTTGCCCTCTTCATATCTTTAAGCCCTCATGACTTCATTAATGCCTCTATATTAAACATTATGAACCTTCTCGGTGCAGTTTAAATTAAAAATAATAGTAATAATTCATCAGAAACCTTTTTCTAGACATCATTTGGAGCTCCTGAGGAAATTTCAAAATCTTTCCTTAAAGACCTTCCATTGTTTCAAGGGCTATTTCTTATTCATTAGAATATCTAAATGTGCACAGAAATAGAATGTGTTCCCCTAAAACAGGGTCATCCAAACTTTCAACATCTGTTGTATACTTTGGAAAGTATATATTGAAAAGTATAAAACATAAGCATGAGATACAGAAAATAAAACTTAAAACCAACTGCATGCCACCATGCATCATTTAGTACTCCAGGTCCCTCACACTTTGAAGGCAATGGAGTGGGACTTGGGGAAAAGGAGCCCAGAAAGGACCATCAATGAATCTTAGGATGAGTTGAAGGGTGAGAAGAGCAGACTCAGAGGTAGAAGCTGGATTTTGGAAAGAGCTAAAGGTGGGTCTGGAGGCTTTGTTTGGTTTTAGGAGCCTCTGAGAGGCTGGAAACAGGCACTGGGACACAGGGGGGTTTTGCACCTCTGCAGCAGACATTGTTGGGATCTCTGCCTTATCCTTCAGTACATCCCCACCTGTTTCAGTTCTTTGGGTGTCAGGGAACCCTACTCTGTGCCTAACTGGGCTCTTCTGGGCTCAGTTAAATCTTTCTCCCACAGTACATGCAGTTGCTGCCTACCTCAACATCCCCTGTGTTCACATTTGCATCTTCCATAGGGGATGGAAAGAGGAGGAAGAAGGAAAAGGGTGCATGGAGGGGGGCCAGGTCCTGTTCCTATCATGAGCAACAACTATGGGCCATAGGAAGCCTGTTGCTCCTGCTCCATTTAGGAGAAGGATGGGCAACAAGATTTGGCTTTTGCAACCAAGCCTTGGACATTTCTGTGCAAGGGCTCCTTCTATGAACAAAGATGCTTCTTCTACCTCATGGAAAGAGGATGCTTCACCACTTACTTCAGCTTGCTGTACCTCTGCAGAAACTGCCTATGTCACCTATATTCAAAGCCAGCTCTGTAATGGGCAGCTGGTGTTTCTCATCTAATGAAACAGAGGTACATAAGTCTGTGTAGTGTGCATTTAAACTAGTCACCCCAGGCTGTCGGTGCAGTCAGTGAGAACGTAGACAGGCTATGCGCAGGAACCTTGGGTGTGATTCATGCTATTTTAAAGTAAATGTCCATAATAAGTCAGGCAAACTGCACCCTAAAATAACTTATTTCTCTTTCTTGAATCTAAAGGGAGCCTAGAGTGATTAGCACAGCTGTAGACATCTACTTTGTAGATGTTGAAAGATGAATGACACAAATCCCACCCTCACGTTTGTACAAACATCTGAAGAATTTGCCATAATGATGGTGGTTTAGCTGTGGCCTGCAGAGCACATGACAGCAGCACGTGGAGATGCTTCTAGTTGCTCTCTGATTATTGCTCAACGTCAGCAGTTTGCAAAGGTGTCTCAGGGCACCTGTTGCTGCAGTCACAAACAGCCTATGATTAGGAAAGAGCCAAAATGTCAAAAGGTTTAGAGATTCCTGAAAGGGATTCAGCTCTTGGACTATGCAGGACCAAATAGGGACATTACATTTCTGGGTAGAGGTGTCAATATGCTGATCTGAAAACAAACATCTTTTTTCTTGAGAAATCCAAGGCAATTTCTCAAGTGAACGAACAAATTGTTAGTACTTCCGAGAACTCTAGAGGCTGATGAGAACAATCTCAGTTCTAGTCTTAGGAGCTACTTAAAGGATCTGACCAAGGATGCATCTGTAATTGCATCATCCCCTCTCTGAGAAGCTGGGGTCTTTGTGGATACAGTAGGTCAGTCTCACCAAATAAACAGCAGAAAAGAAAGCCTTCTCACAGGGTTCCCAGCTACTGCCTTTCAAGCATCATTAGGTATTTTACAATGATGTTACAATGATCTTTACAATGATTTTACAACAAGAGGCTCTGGGATTTATTTACCAAGTACGATTTTTCATCCCTTTATTCTTAATTTCTCCAAAAGCTTGCACCTTGACAATCTTCCCTCAAACCAGAGCCCTGCCTGTGGCCCCCATGGAGCCTTGCAATGACATCTCTTCATTTAGATGGGGGCATTCAATAGAGACTTAAGGCACTCCCTTCTCCCTGAGAGCTGCATGCATCTACTCTGGAGCATATCCCAGCTCTTGCCAGCACAGTAAGTGAGAGATTTCATCATAATCATTTTAATATCTTTCAAATGGCTGCACGGATGGATAGCAGTCTTGGAAGAATATACACTAGAGGGTAGTCAGGGAGCATGAATTAGTATTGGGAACAAGTATTTTTCTTGGCAGAGGACGAGCGTGCCATTTGATAGATAGCGAAACACAGCAAGAATGCTGTTCAGTAGCAGATGCCAAACATTCTCTTGTGTGCATTGAAGAAAATTAGTTTTGTTTTGTTTTGTTGTGTTGTGTTGTTTTGTTTTGTTTTTCAAGAAATAGGGGAAAGGAGGGGGCTTCCCACTGCCTGTAATAGCACACATAGCAGTACCTGCCTCCGCACTGTGATCACAGCATCTGGGAGCATTTTCCATGTATGATACTGCTTCTCCTAGCCCTGTTTTCCAGGGTTAATAAACGATTTGAAAACAGTGACCTGGCTTTGATTTTATTCTAAAGCCTCTTTGGAGGAATGCAGACCTCCACCATCCTCAATGTGAATATATATTCACATGTATACATGCACAACACCTTGATTTCCAGATCAGCATCTTTCTGACGTAAAAATTTGCAAAGAAAAAGGGAAGGCATTTCTAAGCAGTTTGTGAACTCATTTAAATTAGAACAAAGCTCTGGGCTGGCACAGTTTTAATTTGGCATGTTTTAATCTACCACCATATACTTTGGAATGAAGTCTTCAGGTATCTCAAGAGAAAAAAAACAACAGTTATTTAATTTTCAAATCATGTCTGGTGGGCATCCAGAGCAAGGAGCTTTTGATAAATATTTCATAAAGATTTTTAGTGTATCATCTACTTTACAGTACAGTCCCAGACAATTCCTTGTCCATGGTGTCGATGAGTTTTAACCTAAGGCATCTCAGAGCACAACATGACATGATACCCTGCAACTCTTCCTTTGGATTAATTGAAGCTTATGTTAAGAAGTTACTGGGCTATATTTAGTGTTATAAAATATAATAGATCTTCAACAATGCACATATTAGAGGTCCCAAGCAAATATTATAAGTAGTATCTAATACACTTTTATTAAACTAGCACAGGCTGTGGGGGATGGCTCCTTGAAATCACTGTGGAAAAACACTGGGACTTTGCCATTATATTATCTTGCTGACAGTATTTTATTTCTTATGAAACAAAGTGCCAGGATGAATAAAATAAGCCCTTGGCCCACAGGAGGGATTGCCTACTCAAGTGCAGTGCAGCTGCCCTGAATCAGTCAGACAAAGCATTTCACTCCCGTCCTGAGTGGGCTCTCTCATCTGTGTTTTTCTTCCTTGTGATGGGACAGCTAACTATGATTTACTCTGAAACACAGATTAGTGGACAAATCTGGAAGGCTAAACAAATCCCTCTTCCTTTTGAACTGAGCCCAAGAAAAACATCTGGGTGAAAGAAGAGCCATCATAAAGCTTTCCCCCCAATTCATACTCCTCCAAGGTTTGGATATGACACTTCATCCTTTGTTCTTTCCTTCAGGCTTGTGAAAGTAGAAGTGTTTTCTCCTCCTCTCTATTTTAAATGTTCAATCACACTACCTGCTATACTTGGAACAGTCTTTCACATCGATTCATGAAATCTCCACCCACCTCTCAGTACAAAGCACTCCCACAGCAATGCTTCCCTTTCTTTTCCTCCAGGGTCAGTGCTTTCCCGAGAATTTGCATTACCTGCCACCTGCTGTGGCATTCTAAATTTTCTCCATATTAGCCTGTGTGTTCCTCAAGGATACCTACCTTGCCACATAGCTCATTACCAGAGAAGTAAATAGAAGCCCAACTGAAGTGGATGGCAAAATTCCCATCAACCTCAACAGAGCCAAAGTATTCAAATTCGCTCAAAGTATTCAAATGAGGCCCCAGTTGGGTGTCTGTGCTGCAGATATTTCTGTGTGCAAGAGCAAATCACATCTGCTGTCTGCATTTAAAACACATTGAAGAGCTGATCTTTTCAGTGCTGTATTTCTTTTTAAAATTACCGATATCATCTGACAACAATGTAGAATTTTAGATAGCATGAAAAAAATAAAATAAGAAACAACATAATTTATATATATAAAGGTTTTGGATTTTCTCTTCAGATGGCAAATATATATATTTGCAGATATCTTATCTACATGTTGCTTTTTCCTTGAGTAACTCAAACAATAAATTGAAACATGCCTCATGGTAACATTGTTGGGTATTTTTCTCTCACCCACGTACATACCTACAAAGGTTTAAAATACAGCTTTTGAAAAGATTCAAGATTGAAGGGGGAAAATAATCTTATTATGCAACAGTTTATTGTCCTGCCAAATGTGGGTGCCTTGGAAGCTTGAACAACCCACCAACACACCTGTGTACATAGGCATTAAGTTAAATCAATAACAAAAAAACAGGCTTGCAGCCAATTACCTGTCACATGGAGATGCATTTTAAGGGGAGATTTTACAAGCATTACTTGAATCATATCTAAGTTATAAAATGTAGTCCACATAAGATACTTACAAAGATGTTTGAGTTCAGAATAACATTTAACAAAACCCCATGTATAAGGATATTATTATAAAGCACTTAATAGCCATAATAGCAATTGATTTTTCTTCACAACAAAGAAGAATAACTTACAGTAATGCAGATACGAGGGATAAAAAAAAAGTAAGTATTTTCTTTAAATTACATTCTCTTGTGATCATCTTCTTATATCAGGTCAGAAAAATGTCATTCTCTGCTTCCAGTTTTTCGTTGCCTTGATTCACATGTATGACACACAAAACATTTATTGCTTTAGAATGATTTTTCAATTAGATCTTTGGTTGCTTAAACACAATTGAGATCCATATTTTTTTATACTTTTTTTCCAGTACATGAAGAAGTCATTTCATCAGCATTCCCACATTTACAATAGTTGAAATACAGAATAGGTTATCAGTTCAGCCCCTTCCAGCTCTTCAGAGAGAGCATATATTAAGTCACACAGGATAGTCTCCTCCCCTGTCAAAGACACAGACATCTGTAGGATGCCTTTCCATGAGCCTTGCAAGAAATAAATTAAGCTGATACACTATTTCACCTTCAACAGAAGAGACACGGCTGTACTCTGGTTTTCACTTCTAAGTGACTGTGTAAGACATTTAGGAAGATTTGAATGGGATGCAGAGCTCAATCTTATCACATCCTACGGATGGTCTAGTAGGCACTTAGTTTGTATAATGGGAAAGAAATCAAATAATGGTGACG
Source organism: Psilopsiagon aymara (assembly GCA_024733675.1). NCBI lineage: Eukaryota > Metazoa > Chordata > Aves > Psittaciformes > Psittacidae > Psilopsiagon > Psilopsiagon aymara. Next base: position 18,760 of record JANRGW010014749.1, on the reverse strand, counting down.
AGACTTTGATCTGTGAGATGCTATATGTGTCTTCAGCTCTCATCATTTTCAACAGATGTTAAAGGTACAAAGTATATATTGTAATTCATCTACTTGCCTTTCTTACTTTCTTACCACTGAGCAATTCAGAGTTGCTGTAGGTTTTGAGCTGTTCTCTGCAATCCTGTATGTTAAACACTAATTGCTTAAGGTATATTTATTCATTATTATGAAACATGATGGATTTTAAAAGCAATAGCTTTCATAATAAAGGCATTACTCATAAAAGCTATAATTGATATTTCATCTAGAATCCATTTTCCCAAAATCCTGAAGGCTGGTTTTAAACACGACAAATCAACAGCTCCTTTTGACAAACCACTTTTTCTCCACCAAGGTTGTCATCAAGAGCAGAACTGGTTTGCAGATTTCAGGACATGATGTCAGATGAGTTGCTTGACAGGGAGAACATCATATTCTATCCCCTTCAAAACTCTCTCAACTATGCTGTTTCAAAGACTGTTAATTTGATAAAAATGCCATTTAAGTCAAGTCTCCTTGAAATTTACCTTATAATGAAGTACACTTTACCAGTAACATCATACCAGTTTTGGGTGATACAGTGCTCATTAGTTGCTGGAATGCAGAGAGGTGAAAAGACTTGTTTTGCAATTGTTTAGGGTGCCATATTACTTTTGTGAGCTGGGAAAATTTACTTCGCTTCACCAGGAATTTGATCAAGTTACACTTGGATTAGATTTGAGGAAGAAATTGCTTACTGTGAGGGAGGTGAGTCACTAGAACAGGTTGCTCTCCAGAATTGTTCAAGGCCAGGTTGGATGGGGCTTTGAAAACCTGGCCTAGTGGGAAGTGTCCCTGCCCCTGGCAGGGGCATTGGAACTAAATGATCTTTAAGGTCCCTTCTAACCCAAACCATTCTATGATTCTATAATTCACTAAGAAAAAAGATAATGTAATATTGAAGATATATTAAACAGGATCTCCCTGCAGTAAATGCTGTATCTACTGAACTAAATGATTATTTTACCTTCTTCTATACACCATTTATCATTTCCATAGAAGTAAGGATGAAAGTACATAGAGAAAATGAAAATGACAACAAAAAAAGTCTTAGTATAACTTCTATTTTGCAAGCATCACAGAAAAGGAAAACTTAGAGATGCTGAAAATAATATTTCTTTCCTTATACAGGAGGTGATGTGAATTTTCTCCCAAGAATAGAAATTATCATAGAAAATTGATTTTATGCTTGTGAGTTTGAAGAAGGCACTCAAGACTGATATCTGGGGACAACTGAGGATTTATACTCATTGAGATGAAGGGTAGTAGGTAGGCAGCAACTGGTAATGAATGGCTCCTGAAGTGAACACAGATTACATTTGAAGTAATTTTGAGGAGGAAGGAAACAGAAAGACTCAAAGGAGAAGTTACCTGGTTTAAAGCTGAGTTTAGGAAAATTTTGCAACAACATTTTTGATGGATATAAGAAAGAAGAGTTTGCATTTATGGAAGCAAAATAAACAAACAAACAAAAAAAAAAAGGCAAAAAACAAAAATCCCCAACATAATAGAAGGAAAAGAAAAATGAAGAGAAAGAAAAAAAGGGTGGGGAAGGGAGAGAAGTGTTGATGACAGCAATGGTAAAGTGGAAAGAAATAGGAGGAAAATACTGCAAGTAACAGGAAAAAGAAATGCTCAGCCAGGATCTGTGTGGCCAGGGAGCATGAGACAACCCAGGTGCACTCTGGGATATACAGGAGCTGGAAGGAGAGACTATGACCAAGTTCCATATAGTGGAGAGACTATAGAAGAATTCCATATAGCATGACCACTTTTATACCAGGCATAGTGCTCTGGAGTCTAGCAAAGTGACCATATACAAAGGGCAATCCATGGCTGGGGTGAATAGAAATAGGCACAAGACTGCATGGATATGTGAGGAGAGTGAAGGTTTGGATGAAGATTAGGGAAAAGAGTGAGTAGAGATGGTGGAGATGGAGAAATTAAAGTAGGAAAAATAAGGGAAGACAGCAAATGAAAACATGAGGGGATAGCACAGAAAAGAGAAAAAGGATAACAAATGCTCTATTACGAAGTTTCATTTATGTTCCATTGAGCAAATCACTAGTTACTGAGATGAATTTTTTTTTATCATAAAATGTGACATTTGAGAAGACCTTTTTCAACTGCTTAGAAACAGCTGTTTTCCCTGTCAAACCTGACTTTGTGCAAGCTCATATTTTTCTGCCATAAACACTATGTTTTGTCAGATTTTCTGTATATTTGGAGATTCTCTCCTGAAAATGTTGCTGTTCTTTAAATAAGAATAAATTTTTATTAAATAAATAAGGAAGAAATTCTTTACCGTAAGGGTGGTGGGGCACTGGAATGGGTTGCCCAGGGAAGTTGTGAATGTTCCATCCCTAGCGGTGTTCAAGGCAGGGCTGGACAGAGCCTTGGGTGACATGGTTTAGTGCGAGGTGTCCCTGCCCATGGCAGGGGGGTTAGAACTAGATGATCTTAAGGTTCTTTCCAACCCTAACTATTCTATAATTCTATGATTCTCATCTAAAATATTAAGAGGAAGGAAACCAAACACATTTAGATCCTTCCCCTCAATTCTGATTCTTCAATAAGCATTTATAAAAATGTGAATATTTAGTGAACATGTACCATTTGCAGCTTGAAGTCACTGCTAAGAAATGAATACATTATTTTCCTGTGCTAACGTAACAGAGCAGTTGTTAGTTGCTTTTTTGTTCTTTTACTGTTTCAGATCTTAATTAGTGTAGATCATTATTACCTAACCACTATCTGAATAATGATACAAATTGCTCCAGGATCGTAAAGTGTGCTTCCATTTGTAGCTGGTCTACAACTGGACTTTACAGCTCCTGGATCCTGTTTCTGAACTAAGACTACACTCCTGAAGACCTTAGTTTTCAAAACAGTGATAAATGGTTTCATCAAGGGATTCTTGCAGCCACTGAAGTGAGGTGTATCACTGAGGTTCTAATTCTTACAGCATTGCCTCTGAGTTCTTTGATCTGAAAAGTATAACTGTAACACTTCTTGTTTCCCTCTACATCTGTTCCCCAGCCAAAAGTAATCAGCGAAAGCATAATCCTAGAAGAATAAATGAGAAAACTTTTTCTCTAAAATTAAAATTTAAATAAACATAAATATTTTAAAGCTGATCATTTTCCAAGGGGAAATATATAAAATATAGATATAGATACATAGATAGGTAGACGAGAACCCTTACAGTTGCCTTTTACAGCTCTAACACTGGAAATAATTAAAAAGCCTTCACCTCACTGTCAGATAGCTTCTTCGAATCCTCTATTTATTGAATGCAATAAATACTTGGGAGTTATCAGTATCTGTTGTAACCTGGCAGTATTCTCAGAGAGAGGATTAGTATTTAATTAATGAAGAACTACTCAGAATACTTTGGGGTGTGTCCCAGTTAGAGCATTAATAACAGTGTGAACCAAGCAGAGGGCAGGAATCTATCCTTGAGATCCAGCTCAAAGGTGGCACTGAAATGCCATCAACTCTTTTTGCCATGGTTCAAGTTAAAAGGGTTGAGATCTTTCGCCTTTGAAAAAAAAAAAAAAAAAAGCCAACAGATAAAGATGCTTTGGCTCAAATATGCCAAGTGTATATGTAACACCCCCAAGCTACAAAGATTTACTCAATGTTAAACCAGACCTTGACCTGAGATATACTACAATACACACCAGTCAGGCACAAAGTAGGTTTCAGCTCTTAAACCAGATGTCTGGTAAGCAATTAAATGCAAAAAAATGGCCAACATAAAGTTTATGGACTGGTTCAGAAATTTATTTGAAATCAGACTTTTCTAGTTGTTTTCTTTAAAGTGGTTATTAAAATTATCTTATTTCTGTTCATTTGTTGCCCAAGAAGCAGATAGGATTTTGAAGCACAATAGAGATGGAACTAAAGACATTTTGAAATAGCCAGTGCTTCGTGTATAGCTTCTCTGTAACAAGCAGGATTTGAATTTTGGTAGCAGGTGTTATGATAAAATTTTTGAGTGCAATAACTGTAAGATGACAAGCACAACCATGTACTGTAAGAGAGGCAAAACCCAGGCAGAATATTTACAATGACTTTGAGCTGTTTATTATGTTTCATATCACTCAAAACAGCATATATAATGGTAACACGTTTATGTGTTTGTATTGTATTTACATGTTGCATATTGTACTGTGGTGGAAAAAGTCTGGGTTTTTTTCAGTGAAGTTGTTATTTCATTGTTCTTATGCAGCTATGCTGGGACAGGATTTTCAGGGTGAAATAGATATCACCAAGGCATTTAACATTAAGCGGTAGATGGTGAAACTACAGACACTTTCTTATAAACTTCCATGGAACAAAGTTACTGCATTCTTCTATATTCTTGTTTGAGACCACTTCTGACTTTTATGATCACCCTAACTCAAACTTAAGTAATAGAGAATGTGTCAATACAACTTTCCCTTTCAGTATTGCTAAGGAACATGCAGGAGCCCACATGTTTGCTTAACTGGCCCTGCAAGCAACACTGCTAACAATAAAACCAGAAGTTCAAACTCAGTTCCTTGCTTTCAAGTACGCCCTTCAAACAGCAAATACCAGTTTATCATCCCCCTAAAACAGGGTGCAGGTTAACCAGGAATAAATCCAATCCAACATATCTACACCAAGGTTCTTAGCACACAAGATACCAAATCATTTTACCAACTGTTTTTAACAAGTACTTTCTACCAACAGTAATAACTACTTATGTCATATATATGTGTGCATGTGTGAGCGTGTGTTTCTAAGACATACAATCTCCCCTACCCTGTATTTTCAAGGACCATAATATACTGTCTGCTTCCTAGTCCTGCAAATACCCTTGAAGTGGAATAATGTTTAACAGAGGGCAATGCTGCAGGAAAGTTACCAAAGAAATGAAGGGTGGGGGAAGTCAGTCAAAGCATTCTGATGAATATTTTTGTACTTCCAAAGACACAACTATTATACAAACACTGATCTATTTGTCAAGCAATCGCAGTTTACTATTGCTTAAAGGTCACAGAAGTTTCCAAGATTATTAAATAATGCATGGATCCAGAGACAGCAGATATTATTTAAACAGTGGAGGTAACTTTGGTTAGTGAAGGACAATATGATGACAATGTCCCTTTACTGTCCCTTGATATTTCGTAGAATTTGCACTGTAATGTAGTAATGGCCCATTTCAGCTGAAAGAAGGAACTCTGCTGTGGAAATAGGGCTCCACACTGAAGTAAAATATTATCTGGGGGTTACTCCCCTTTGTGTACGTTTTTCAGTACATGATTTGTTCTTTTTACAGACATTTCAATGGTTCCAGGGAGTAGCAGCCTATTCACATACACAAACGAATGCAATGATCTGTCCCTATTTGTCTTTCCAATGTGAGTTATGAGCCAGTGCAAAAAGTGCTTTGCAACAGTTTAGAATATGTGCTGTGCATACATGGACAGGAATCAGTAGAGGTTTGTAAACCTCGGTATCTACTGAGGTTCCTGTTAAGAGAGCCTCATTTTAGTAAATACTGCACCTACTGCTTCCCAATGGCTGCAGTTCCTTTAGTTCTCAGTAGATCTTCCCAGTCACCTCTCCACAGACCTCAGAGATGCCTAGCTCTAGCTATTCCTTAAGTCAAGGGATTCAAGGAGGATAAAGGCTGTCCACATACAGCCCAGCATGTTTTCTACTCCTCTGCCTCACTGTAAGTTTCTGCTAAGTGGCAGTCATTGTCCTGCTGTCATTGTCCTGGAACAGAGCCACACACAGCTCAGGGAGGAATGACTTAGGCAAAATTGTATCCCAAATAGCTTATCATCAAATTATACTTGTTCCCTGTCCAGAAATGCTTCTCAGGGTATTGCCCCTACAGATGTTCCATGTTGAAAGGCTGTTATGCTGTGACACCCTTCAATGGCCTCCAAAACAGGTAATCATTCACCCTCTGCCAGTACCTCACAGCACTGTAACATTAAAGCTAGCAAGGCTCCCTCTGATTGCAAAATCTATATCGTCGATTCTTCAGTGCTCCAACTCAGAAATCAATGTGGTTCTGAAAAGGCAAGACACTCAGAGAATGATGCCTCTGCTAATTAATCCATTGCCTCTCCTCATTACTGATCTTGACGCCGTAGGAAACTGGTTTATCAGGCCATCATCTAAAGAAACAGTAAGTATCAACTAGGGCACTACCCTCTCATAGGGTTGGACCCATCTAATGCCAAGGATGACGCTCCATGAGCATCAAGATGCAGGCAGCTGCTTTCTGACAAAGAGATTGAGAAGGGCATGTTTCTTCATCTCACTAAGCAGACACAATGTTATTCTGAGCTCTCCAGTGGGATGGACTTCCAGTGGGTGGAACTTCACCAGAAACGACAAGCAAGGTAATATAAAAGGTTTTGTTCCATTGCTGAAATAATCAATAGTTCCTTTTACATCTAAAAGTTGCAGCCACATATAAATTGAAAGATTATGGACATGAATAATTACTGACAGAATTTCTGATTTAAATAAAATTCCAAGAAGAGCAGAGTCATGACTTGGGGTGGATTCTAGCACCCAGTACAATATTTCTGCTTAATGGTGCTTGGCTACCCTTAATTTATCTTATGAACATTTATTTTTGGAAGAGTCGCCATTAATGGTCTGCTTGATTGCCAAAGTGAAAGGGTCTTCAGTGACAGATTCAAGAAGGGAAAGAAAAAGAGGAGCCGTCAGACATCTAGTGAGAACTGAAATTTCAGATTTCTGCAAATCATGGCTGCGAATACACACTCAAAATGCCTATATATTACTTAAACTAAGATGAATAAAAATATTCTCTTCTTTATATAAAGACAGCTAGCTGCCAAGAAACTTTTGGTCACATCACAGGGCAACTGAGATTACCTTCAAGAACAAAATACAACCTTTAAAATAATCACCAGTAAAAAGACAGTATATTTGGACAATAATCTCACATTACACATATAAGCAACTCAAAAAATGGCTTTGTCATTCAAAAAAGCAGAATTTCTCCTGGAAATCCAGTCATTAGCTCAAGAGGTTTGTGGAGTAGGTAGGAACCTAATGAAGTTGGTAGAAGTTTTACTAGGACCAGAACCTCACTTCTGATGTTACAACTGAAGCAAGATGCCTTCAGAGGCAGAGGAAAGAATCCATTGTTAATGGGACTGAGAGATAAAGAATTATGCCTGGTAAACCCAAAACACTGTCTTGAGAGTTACTTTCTTAGTGAAAACTTACAGGCATTTGAAATGGAATGCAGTAACTTTATTCCTTATCCCAGTACAATGCAAGAGGTGAGCATTCATTTGTATACCCTGCAGACTCCTCAAATAAACCATTGCCCAGGGCGCTGTCTGTCAGACCCACCCTTGCCTTCCCTATGATCTAAGGGAGAAAAGCATGAAATGAAAGCCAGGAGTTCACCTATCTGGATGCAACCTGATGGGACTGCAGTGGGCATGTTTGTTCTGGCAGCAGTGATCCCCACACTCGCTCCTGGCTCAGTGCAACACCAGGAGGAGATACCATATCAGGTCATGAAAGCAGGAGATCCATATTCGTAGACTACTGAACCCAAATAACAAATCCTCCTTCACAGCATCCAGCAGTAACACATGGCACAGACCCAATGGAGCACAGCTCTCCAATGGATAGTACAGCTGTGCATGTTACCTAAACCTCACTGTCAACAATCCTCCACATTGACTAATCTCAGCAAAGAGAGGGAAACATCTAGGAAGGTAAACTAATGCAGGGGAATTTAATAAACCTTGAACCTACAGGAAAACAGACCAGGATTCCCTTATTATGTCTTATCCTCAGTGTTCAATAAAAAAATAAAAAGACCCAAGCAATCTGTAGAGTATAAATCATGACTTGATAAATGTAGGTCCTTAGAAGCCAGTTGTGTAAATACGGATACACCTGCAGGCCCTGATAACCAGATTAGCAGCAACAGCTGCCAGACCACGCAGTAACAACCAAGAGTTATTGTTGTGTTCTGGCCAACGAAGTTTCCAGATTGACTCTCAGGTGCTTCCCGTACATCACTGTTAGTGAGAACAATGCACCATGAAAGTAGAAGATCTTCATTGATCTTCAGAATTTAAAGTTTTTCTCCTTGGATGTAGCCAGTGAAGTTTGACACTAACATTAGTTCACAGTACCTCCGCTGTACAAAGGGATTGGACTTTGTCTGCTGGCGGCTGGGAAGGATATCTGAACAGAAAGAAAAAAAAGGTGTCTGGGTTTGGTATGACCTCATATTAAAAACCATGTCCTTACTGGATAAGAACCCAGATCAACCGATTCGTAGGTGTCCTGCCACACCTGTTCTTATTGATGATTAAAAACTAAAATTAACGTTTTGTCTTGGCACAACTCCACTTAAATCACACAACAAAATCTGATGAGCCTCAGAGCGACTAGTAACACAAGCTAGACCTAAAAGAACACAAAGGAGGCACACACTTGGGGGGGCGGTTGGGGGAAAGATAATTGTCTGTGTTTGGGAAAGAAGCTTTGGGTCCCTGCAAAGTTTAGAAAACAAGTCTAATGTTACTGACTGCACTCCAGCACTCTGCCCTATTTCTTTCTAGAAAAAGCGAAAGGCAGTTCACAGAAAATCTCATAAAATACGGGTGGTTTTGCATTGCTGAGGCTGTGCAGCTGAGCAGGATCTAGCGCAGCCCCAGCCCTCCTCAGTGGTGCCAGTTCCATCAGTGTGTATGCAGCTGGCAAAGCCAGATTGGCAACAGAGCCCATTGGCACCCCCAACACACCAAGCCATGAAGCAGAGCCAGGAGTCATCCAAGGGGTCCAGCCAGGAGCAGAAGGAGCCATGATCAGAGAAGGAGCTGGAGACCCATCCTCCTATGGCATTGCTGGAACAAGGTCTCACATCCTCAGATTGGCCTGAAATAGGGCTCCTGGATCATGGGCAGGGATGGATAGCAGGTGGGCAGGGCCAGTAAGTGCCTTCAGGGTCCTAACAGCTTCCTTTATAGGGAAATGTTTGAAAACCTTTATAAACTGATACATGTGTGAATTCTTCCCCAGAAGATCCAGGCATGAACTAATCATCCATGAATTTATCTTCCATGATGGATGTGAGGACTTCTAGACAAAAAATCTTGTCTCAAATTATCTCTATCAATTTAGTTACTCCCTTCTTTTCAAGAGCATCTACTCGAACTTAAAACAATGCAAAAATGATTGAAGTTGAAATGCTAATGGAATAGTAAAAGCAGACTGGACATCTGGCCAAGCCAAAACAACTGAAAGAAGTGCAGGATTATGGGGTGCTGAATGTCTGAGCGGTCTGGAATGGAGATGTGTGAACATGGGCTCCCCTCCACTGGTGAACTAGCGTGAGGCCGATTCAGCCCTCACATTTCCAGTCAAGTGTCACTGAACTGCAGACACACTGCTGGGCAATAATAATTAATATGCAGCAGAGAAATTGCTTTATTAATAGATTTATAATAACAAGTTGTAAAGGCATGTAAAAAATAATTTCAAAATACTTCAAAGAAGATGCTAGCTTGTTGTGGCCTGTTACAAAGCATTTATAAATTGGAGTACTTACAATAGTTCATGCATGTCTCTGCATGTTTGAACAGCACATCAGAGATTTATTTATCAGAAAAAACACAACCTCTGCTAAGTCATTTTAGTTCTCATAAAGGTTACTGTCATTTACAATTCTTCCAGATTTTATAAGGCACAATACCTGATTGTCATATGGGAAAGGCTTGCAGATTCAAGCCCTTATTCTTCCCTCTAGCGAGTGCTGGAACCAGCACATTTGGGACACAGAGGTTACGTCAAAGCCTTCCAACTCTTTGAAGGATAATTACCATACCTGCATAATCACATGGTCTACCTTCTATGCATTCATGTTAAGGAGAGGACATTAATCTAACAAACGCCCAGCGGCTGACATTTTTTTTTTTATATATCTCTAATAGTTCTCTATAAGATATAGCACTCCACCTAACAGCTGCAGAAAACTCCTTGCTGCATTCCCAATCCCTCCTTAGAAAAGTCTGCCATGATAGGTAGGAGCATTCTGCTGCAGGATATGATGTTGTTGATTGTCACTTTCTATTGTTTCAGTAGACAATCTAGACCACTATTTTATTATAGGTTGTATAAGAATTACAAAAGGAAGACAATAAACAAACCTTACTGGAATGATTTATACTCTGAAATTGTTGAAAGCACTTGCAAATATGTCTAGAAGTCATCTACAATGGCTGTGTGGTTCAAGAGGATGCTATGTGCTGACATTTATGGTCTGTGCAATACTCTTCTCAGCAAACAAGCCACAAAACCAATAGTGGATATAGCAATACTGGCAGCTTTTAGTATAGTAGGCTTAAAAGAGCTATTTCCACCTTCAGCATCTAGTTCGGTATCCAAGGAGACCAGAGTGCAATGTATCAGCAGTGTTCCCTTTTTCAGTGTCTGTATAAAGATTTGGTTGATGTGCAGAGAAGTGATCAAACCAAATGGCACATGCCACCTAGTCCTTTCAGAAGAGTTGTGCCTCTTTTTGCTGGTCCAGGTTATCAAAGCTGGAATCATGGGAATCTCAGCAGTGTCTGGATATCCAGACTAGCATGTGAGCCTTGCTCTCTCTTTCTATTCAATACACCAATGACCAAGAAGTTGTGACCCCTCACATGAGTTGCAGATCCTTACTGCTCCCTTTAGTGACCTTGTCTCCTTCCATCTGGATTACCAAGGTCTACTCTGCTTTGGCCCTTAGGAGCCCACACCCACTTTCAATCTCTTTCTGTGTGTAATCCCTATATAACCTTTTATCTATAAACAGTTCACCTGCCTTGTGTATTAGATCTTTCGTAGTGCTGACTGCCAGGCTGTCAAGCTTTGGACACTAGAAGCAGGAATCCACAGGAAGAGTGCGCTCTTGGGTACAACTCCAAGCATGCTCATGTACCCCAGAAAGTGGTGGGACAACAGAAATGTTTTGTTGGAGGAAGCAGGAAAATTACAACATACAAACAAATAAATACAAGACAGTTCTTGGTCTGCAACTAAAATCAATAGCCATATATAGCTGGATTGAGATCAATTTATGTTCCCATGTTTTCAGAGACCTATTGTCAAAGCCTGTGCTATTGTAATACTGTGTTCTCATAACTTCTATTCAGAGAAGCTTATACTTCATTAAAAAGCCATTGTCAACAGATTCTATAAATGGATAACACCCCTAATAAATTTTATTACTTACTGTAAAATCTGTGACTTAAACAGAACACACTGAACAAGTACTTTTACCTACAGAAAACCTATCACAACCGTTTTCCTCCAAGTTCTAATTAGATTAAGATTTCATTTTCAAAACAGAAAAAATAAGCCTTTTACCTGGAGAGATCTGGCTATAAGTCAGCAATGTACTTGTGTTTTTTGTTTGGTAATTTTGTTTGGTTGGTTTTTGTTTTATCAAATGGCAAATTTGCTCAGGTAATAAACACAAGGAGCACACTAGTGATAGAGTTTTGAAAGAAAAAACTCAGCTACATATAAAACATCAAAAGATCAATTGTTTGCATTTTTTAAAACAATTATATAGTTTTCTTTAATGTTTCATACTGCACAAATATTTTTACAAACATGCTTGTTAACCTAGTAACATGCATGTATAAATGCAAATGTTGAGGAGACATAGATCCTAATATCAGCCTCTCAATTTCATATAATTATAACTATGACACCTAAATAAGTTCTGAACTCAAATCTAGCCTATGCAAGCCTTGAAGCAGCACCTCGATTTGGGGAAAGAGTGCCTTGGATTAGTGCTGTAATGGAGGCATGAATTCACATAAGCTCTTTGAGATTTGATTTAATATCTGTAAAATAGGAGATTAATTACCTCCAACTGCTGAGCATACTACTGATGTAAAAGATCACAAGTCCATTGGAACTGAGGAGAGTCCCCACTGTGTTTGTCATGGCCTCACAGTTTAATAAATAGACAAGAAATAGAATTTCCCTGGCAATTAATATGCTACTGCTAGAGACTGAAATGATGGGGTGAAGGATCTTGGCGTGAGTCTGATCCAAAGATGATATCTGGTTCCATACTCTGGGACACCTGGTGAAAGTAGTGATTGACTTTCTGTCATTTCTGGGAGCCTATCGTCTATTGCCCTGATCAATCTTGGAAACCTGTGCGTGGTACCAGTGGGAATGATAAGGCTAACCTCTCTGGTTGCCCATTTTTATGAATGAGTCAATTGCAACATGCATCACTTAAGCATGTTCGAGTGGCTGCCTTAACCTTTTCTATGAAGAAGAAGCTGCTCAACCAATCCTAACATGAGAAAGAGGCCATAAGAAACCTTACTGGTTTTCTGGTGGGAGCCATCTTTCATGTTTATATGTTCAGGTTTCTGCATACCTAAGAGGTTTGTAGCTCGTCACTGCATTTGCATTTACGTGACTTGATGAGACTCTTTATTAGTCAGAGTGCAGCTCCTCCCAGCAGCTTCAGTCCCAGGCTACTTTGCATTCCACTAACTTGGAACATGGGGAAAGCCATGGCAGAGTGTAAGCACCATTTGTCTAAATATGCTTATAACACACTCAAATCCATATCCAGTGTGCCCAATTCATTTTTACTTGGGTACTCCAGGTAGTTTCACCAGTTTCTCTTATTGTTTCTCATTTACGGGAAGAAATTTTTATTGAAGTCTGCTTGAGAGGAAACAGTCCCTCAGCTCTGGAAGACAAAAGTGTTTTCTTCATAGCTGAGAACTGTTTCAGTGCTGTCTACATATTCCCTTATAAGACCAGAAGCAATGTGATAAATACACGATCCCCTTCAACGCTAGAGAATGGACTCATGCTGGAGCAGCACTGGAAGTACAGGCTGAGTTTACACAGGAGTCCAGATGTCCCTGTTACTCCCACATTATCATTAATATTCCAGTTCTCCTCAAAGTCAAAACAACAGAAGAATATCTTTTTTTCTTCTCATGAGTAATCCAGCAGCTCCTGGGGAGGGGGGAAGAGCAGCTGAGGAGAAACCCAAAATCGAAGTGTTTAGCTGAATATAAGCTCCCCTTTAATTTTAATTTACTCATCACACAACTGGGAGGAAAGGGATGTGGGAAATATTGGTGAGTAGCAACACAAAGGATGAAAGCCAAACTCTGTACTCTGCTGAATTAAGGAAAGGATGCTACAAAGGGGCAGAATTACCCTGCACTACAGCTGGTAGGGGGAAAAAAAAGAGTTTCTCCCTGCAGAATAGGGTAAAAACCCTCTTTTAACTTTCAGAAGGTGATAATGTTTTGGAGTGCTTTTAATTTATTTTTATTCTCTCCAGATTTTAGACAAAAGTTGAAAAGAAAAGGAAGTGATGGAATGAGTGAGATGGAAGAAACTTCTATTAACAGAAGTTGCAACAGTCTTCCAATACCTACAAAAAAGCTGGAGAGGGAATTTTGACAAAGGCATGCAGTGATAGGACAAGGGGGAATGGTTTTAAATTGGAAGAGGGGAGATCCAGTTTATACATAAGGAAGAAACTGGCACAGGTTTCCCAGAGAAGCTGTGGCTGCCCCAACCCTGGCAGTGCTCAGGCCCAGGTTGGACAGGGCTTGAAGCAACCTGGTCTAGTAGAAGATGTGCCTGCCCATGACAAGGGATTGGAACTGGATGATCTTCATGATCCCTTCTAATCCAAACCATTCTGTGATTCTGTGATTAACGTGCCAGACTTCCTGAGAGTAAAGTGACAGAACAACCTTGTACTTATGATAAACCTAACAAGTGACTGAAGAGGACATTTCAGCAGAAAACAAATCAACGAACTGATAGGTAATGTTGCAACAGGATGGGGTCTCCTCTCAGGACACAACACAGTGAAGAACTTAATATCTTGTTTTATTCTTGCTGGAGAACCTTACAAAAAAAAAAAAAAAAAAAAAAAAAAGGAAGAATGATTTTCTAGCAGGTCTCTATTACTTCACCTTTTGTCTTTATCTGACCAAAACCAGAATCTAGGTTTTGTAAAATCACTATCTATACTGAGTTCTGGAATTCAGAATTCCAGACCAACATTCCTATGTCCATCAGACTTAGACATTTCTCTAAAACCATACAGGTACCCTGCAATCTCAGCTTTCTCACAGTACTGTACTTCAGGCTGCAAACTATACACACCATCAAAGTCTCACTGAAGAGAGGTTGCAACCCACAGTGTGAACCGCTCTTTTGCTCTTCTTACAAGCAAGAACAGTATCAACATTTGAAATTTGTCTATAGCATATCTGTAGTGTAGCAAGAGTGCCGCTTTTTCTTTTGCTGTTGTTTTGTACCCAACCCACACGTCTTGTGACCTCCCTTGTGTTTAGCCTTCTGAAAGAGAGGAGCCAGCATCACAGTGGGGCTGGAAGGAGCCCTATGGCATCACCTGTGCTATCTTTCTTCCCCAAGGTATCAAAATAAGTAATTTAGGGGCACTCTACTAGATCAGAGATAGCCACCCAATTTGTTTGGAGAAAGCATATGAAAGCTTTCCTACTTCAGAAGACCAAGGAATCAGGATAAACCTTTCAGAGTGATAGTCTTATTTCTTGGCATTTCCTTTTCTTATTCAAACCCTAAACTACCAAAAGACTCTTCTTGACATGACTTTTTAGTCTCAGGTTTATCAAGGAATCATGTAAGAAGAGAGACACATGGAAACATTTCAAACTTACAGAAACTATCTGTGCAAGACTGAACTTAAGTGAAGATGAGAAATCAAAAATGGGCAGTTGTATTCTTGTTTATCCCAATCTCACCCCACCCACATGGTAGCAAAATAGGCACTATGCCAAAACTTTGTGGCAAGAGGCTATTGTGTGGGCTTGGAATAATTTAAGAATTGCTTGTCAGCCTGGTTTCTTGGCTTCCAGCTATGAAGTAATGCTCTGACTGAAGTGCAGTGTGCTGGAGGACTCATTACAGACTTTAAAGCCATCTCATTTTCAATTATGAATATTAAAAAGAAATACTCTGACTCCTGTGTTATAAATAATAATCCAGGATTTGAGTTGGTTTGGTTTTTTTTCGAGGTCTATTTTTAAAGACACTTTCATTAATTATTCCTAAGCTAGTTCCCCAAAACCAAGCACTGCTCTTGTTTATATCAGTGGGGAAATTCCCAGTGAAAAAACTAATCAGACCCAAGTTAATGAAAACAACACCCCTATTTAAAACAAAGCCCTAGCCTTAAACAGTCTTCTAGCATTGTCTACTTGTGTACATCCAAGACAAAATTTTATAGCCTACATGTTCCAACCTTAAAAAAAAAAAAAAAAAAAAGAAAAAAAGACCCTGATTATTTATTTATGCCCTTTTTGTTTAAGAAGTTAAATCCCCAGAGCATCTCAATTTAGATCAAAAGCAAGCTACCAAACTTCACCTGGCACACCTGTGCCGTGTGATTTCTTAATTACCTGCCTAACATTCCCAGAGCTACAAGGCAGAGATGCAGGACTCGTTTAGCACATATTCAGATCTCTGAAATACACCTCGGGTAGCAGAGCCTTTCCAGAATGCCCGAGGTGGTAACCAGCGCTAAATGATCCCGCATCTCCACAGACACTTGCCTTGTAGCAAATTGCTTTCTCACAGGTTTCAGAAAGCAGGGAGCTAAACATGAGGTGAGAAATCTGGGGAAAGGGAGGGATTTATGAGTTTCAATGAAAGTTTTTCCCTGCCTAGCACATGAACAGAGAATCTATATGTCGGTAAACTTGAGCCTTGTTCCACTAAAAACAAAAATTAGGACTAATACTGTTCACTGTGCTAGCTAAAAGTTGTTACTACTTACACTTGCTGTGTACCTGCATAGGCACCAGGGGAGAGTATGGCCATCTATGCTAGACACCAGACAAGCTTTCAGTTGGTAGTCCTGGGCATGGAGAGTATCTAACCTAAAGGGACACACCAAAAGCGGCAGAATTTAGCATGACAAGGAAAAGGCTGATGTGAGGGAGCACACATCAAGATTTTGTTGAGATAACTCTTCTTCTTGGCTACAGGAAGCTTCTGCAAAGTGATGAGGAATCTAGCTCATGTGGCTGTCACTTCACTTAAATGGTAAACTGGCCATTGAATTGCCCCTTGTCTAGCTGAGGGATGTGCACACTTGGTGACAGATGAGCTCAAACTCTTCTGTAGTGTTAATTTTGCATATGCACTGAAAATTATTTGCATGCAGAAGAAGATCAGTCATGTCTTCAAACTCCCTAATACCATGCACTTGTGGCGGGTCCTCGTATGCAGTTTTATATTTTAATAGGGGATTTACTGTAATTTCTTATTTACAGTGGTTTGGATAGCAATTAGGCATCAAACATTACAGCTTCTTTGGCCATTAGTCAGTAGTGTAATTTTATTAATTGGACAAAGCACTGACTTTGTTACCCTGAATGCAATTTAAACCGCCTGTTTCTGACGGCGTCTCTGTTGGTACAATGAAAATACACAGCTCTGGCAGGAAGTTAAAGGTAAGCACTAGTATTTATGTGTCTCTGCAACACACACAAGCTCCGGTACCATCAGGATTCTTTACATGCAAGAGATGAGACAGATGACTTGAAAAATATGCAAGATAATAGATGATGCAATAAATGTGGCAGCATCCTTACATTTACAAGCAGGCATTCATCGTCACCCTCCATGAAAGAAGACAGAAAACATTACATTTTATTACAAATATGTTTGTGTTTTCATGAAAAATCTAAGGAGAAAATATTTTTAGCTATTTATTTCAAAATTTTATTTCCGGTTAAGAAACATCTTCATTGCAAAAAAAAAAAAAATGTCAAAAATTGTGAAGTATCAGCTGGGATCAAAGACACACTTAGAAGACTCTGTGCAGGACATGTTTCAAGCAAAAAGAAGTCTCCAGTGGCAACATCCTCCTGATACAACTACAGGAGCATGAGCCAGTAGACCTTATTTTGCGAAGTCCTCAATCAATTTATATTTCAAATATTTTTTGCTAGAGAGATTGCAGGGCCTCTTACAGTTAATAAAACCAAGGAGAGGTTCAGACACATGGAGAATTATTTGATCAGAAAATTACATAATATTCTACATTAAATTTTAGAACTTCAATACCCTCTTGAAGAATCAACCAACAAGACTTATATGTGTTTTGAAATCACAGTATTTTTCAGAAATACGATGAAAAACCTTGGGATACTGAGATCTGTTTTGAAAGCTATCCTTCACAGCAAAGCACTTCCCAGCTCCCTCCATGGAATAAAAATAACCTGAGTTATCAACAAGAAATCTATATTCTAAAAGTTAATGAGGAACATCTGCTGGTCTACTGGGGGAGACAGTGGAAAAATGGGTGGGAATTTCCAGCTTTAACTATGCTGCCACTCCCACAATATTCAAGTCAACAGAAAAACCATTCAGTAGAAGGTCAAAGTAATTAGGAGACTTTTTTTCACCTACAGAGATAGATGAGATATCCATCATTTCAGAGACATTATTTAGGATTTTCCAAAGTTCTCACGTTAAGCTAATTTATCATATAGACCCTATCTTTTTGAGCTATGTTTTAAAGGCTTGTGGGACTACCATGTAGCCAGGACAGTCAGTGAGCAAGGGCTCAGATTCACAAAGTAATTCAGTTTTAAAAGCCTCCTTACACCAGCCAAGTCAAAATAATTGCCAGTGTCCCATAGGTTCATGATACCAAGCCTCTTGCAAGACACATTATCTTAGGTAATTATTTTTCAGAGGGGGAAAAGTACTAGCTAAGACCATACACACGAGCCATTATTACTGCTTTACTAATGCACAACGGTTTGTTAGATTACCATAATTTAATTGTGACTCTGAGTCCTAACAGTTCGTGATCTAAGGTAATTAAATTTCTTGATGAATGGTAATGCAAAATGCTTCCAGCATACAAAGGCAGTCAACAGGTGGGTTAATGTGAAGTTCTCAAATATCTTCAGAAAGTCTGACATGAGAGACACTGTAGCAAAAGTGTTTTAATGAATGAAGATGAGAAGCGCTGGTATGCTGTGTTTCATGATCTAAATAATTTTGAGCAATTTAAAAGCTTTTCTCTCCCCCACAGTTTATGCAAAATTTAGATCTTCCAAGCTGTAGACCAGGTTTTTAATCTCAATTTAAGTAGCATTGACTTAACACATCATTGACATGATTAACACTAAAGTAGAGAAAAATCCATTTCAGCTTCACAGTTTTCTTTTTTGACAAACTAAAAACAGCATCAGCAGATACTATTTACAGGCATCACCATGGATTTTCCTAGCTCTGAGGTGACTGTTGAAGCTTACACCTGTAAAGATAAGTTTAGGTTTAAAAACCCCCCTGAAAATGTTTATGGGATTTAAAAAAATAACTGTGGGGATTTTTTAAGCAGACATACCATCTTCTTCATGAACATTTTTGCATAAGTATCATCTGTAGTCATTTGCTGATATCCCTACCTATCAGATACCATGGATATTCCGGAGTTTCCATCACTGGGATTGAGTGCGCCCTCAGCAAGTTTGTCAATGACACCAAGGTGGGTGGTTCAGTCAATATGCTAGAGGGAAGGAATGCCATCCAGAGGGACCTTGACACGCTTGTGAGGTGGGCTGATGACAACCTGATGAAGTTTAACCAT